>CM042834.1:31656175-31925576 GCA_023653725.1 Bungarus multicinctus
TTGCCCAACCAAATTCTTTTTCATTGCTTCTTTCATGGCTTCCTCAAGCCATGCAAGGGATTCTTTTCAAATACCTTGTATTTATTCTTCCAGTGCAAGATTCATTGCCTTACATCGTTCAGGAGACAAGCCATTTCCATTCTGCAAACTAGTGAGACAAACTGCAACTTTTAAAAATCAAATCAGGGAGAAAAATATGTGCTAGAGATTTACAGATCAGTAACAATCATCGATCAGTAACAAACAACGAGAAGGAAGGACTCACTGGAGAAGAGCCTGATGCTGGGAAAGATTGAGGGCACAAGGGGACAGCAGAGAATGAGGCGGCTGGATGGAGTCACTGAAGCAGTAGACGTGAGCTTAAAAGGACTCCAGAAGATGGACAGGAAGGCCTGGAGGAACGTTTTTCCATGGGGTCACGATGGGTCAGACACGACCCATCTAATTCTTAAACATATAGACTGTAATTCTAGGATTACTTATGCACAGCAATGAAGAGAAAGTGAGAGAGGAAATAAAGAGATGGACTCAGTCCATTTTTCCTATCTTACTTATCTTAACTAACATAATTAAATGTAAATTTAGTAATAATTGAAGGAAGAAAAAACTGTCCGTTCATTTTGAAAAGCTCAAGTTAGAGTCGATCTTCCTGTCATTCTCCCTATAGCCAGCTAAGTCTTTCATATATCCCGGGAGAGGTCCTGAGAGACTTGTTCTTTAGGGAATTGGATTCTCTTTTCACAGTTTTAATTAAGGTGCAGTTTCAAAAGGGAAATTATCAGAGCATAAGATCATATTATTTATTTCTGCAGGGTTTTTTTTAGTCTTATTTTCTGAAGAAATCTTCTTAGGCATTTAGTGAATTATAAAGTGACATCATGAAAGTCATGCTAGTTCCAAAGGCACATCTTGTTGCAATAAGTGTGGAAGAAATCAGCATCCTAGAGTCAAAGTCCCACTTAGTTCTGTTACTGTGCCTTGTTGTTTGAGCCTTAGACTGAGCTAAACCTCAGACCTGTTTTTTCAGATCTCAGAGCTGCCCATATTCTGCTCCCAGGCCTTGCACAGTAGGATCTCCTTATTCCCGAGCAATCTCACTCTGCCAGCATAACATACATTTCATTTCCTATTGCTAACATCTCCTCCAGATCAAGTTTAACTTATGGACTCTGCATGAGCATCTCCCTTAGATTTCTTAGCAATGAGGGAGGTGTTTCTCCTCTTCTTTCTTCTCAAAAGCTTCAGCAGATGAGAGTACTCAGACAACTGGAGTAGTTCCAGAAGCTAAGCCAAAAGTCTCCAAACTTCGTAAGCTTAAGATTTGTGGACTTCAACTCCCAGAATTCCTGAGCTAACATGACTGGAGGAGAAATTCTGGGAGTTGAAATCCACAAGTCTTAAAGCTGTCAAGTTTGAAGACCTCTGAGTTAAACAAATCAAGATACATCCCCTGCAAGGATCAAGTTCATCCTAGAGTTGGGCTGTTGGTTTGAGCTCTGAGGTTGGCAATTTGATTGCAAATGTTTTGTCACCATCCGAGGAGACATCGTCAGTGAATTTTGAATTGTGCTCCTCTGTCAGAACACCATCTTCGGTCCGATCTAAGTATGGTATATAAAATCATACATTGCAATGTCCTACCTGTCAATGAATACTTCAGCATCAACCATAACAGAAAGAAGGTTTTATGTTTGTTTTTGTTGTGATAAAAAAAAATATTTTCTAAAAAGATCCATCTGGATCTTGAGCCTATCTTCTTGGGTGTTAGCTATTCCTGCCAACTTAGTATCATCTGCAAATTTGGTAAGTTCCCCTTCTATTCCCTCATCGAAGTCGTTAATGAAGATATTGAAGAGTACTGGGCCTAAGACGGAACCTTGTGGCACCCCACTGCTTACTTCCCTCCATGTAGACTTAGACCCATTAAGGACTACTCATTGAATACGGTTTGCCAGCCAGTTGCAAATCAATCTAGTGGTGGTGCTATCTATTCCACTTTTGTCTAGCTTACGTAGAAGTAGGTTGTGGTCTACTTTGTCGAATGCCTTGCTGAAATCTACATATATTATGTGCACAGTATTTTGCTGGTCTACTAATTTAGTCATTGTGTTGAAGAATGAAATAAGATTGGTTTGGTATGATCTGTTTTTAACAAATCCATGCTGACTGCTAGTTATTACTTTACTTGTTTCTAGATGTTGGCAGATCTGTTTTTTATTACCTTTTCCAGTATCTTCCCGGATATTGATGTTAGACTGATTGGTCTATAGTTTCCTGGGTCTGTTTCTTTTCTCCTTTTTTGAAGATGGGAACCACATCAGCTCTTTTCCAGTCCTCTGGTAGTTCCCCGGTGCTCCAGGATTTTTGAAAGATATAGTGCAGTGGTTCTGAGATGATCTCTCCCAGCTCCTTTAAAACTCTGGGATATAATCCATCAGGCCCCGGTGATTTGTTTTTATCAAGATCAGACAGGTGTTCTCTTACTATTTTTTTGCTTATTTTAACTTTTATTTCTGGTCTGTCTTTTACAGTTATGGTTTTGGTGGGTTGAGCTATAGTTTCTTTTTGCGTGAAGACAGATGCAAAGAATAAGTTAAGCAGTTCTGCTTTCTCTCTGTTGCCTGTTACTTCCTTGCCATTTCTCTCTTTAGTGGACCAACTGTTTCCTTGATTTTTTCCTTGTTATTTATATCTTGGAAGAAACTTTTTTTATTATCTTTGACTTTTGTTGCAAGTCTTTGTTCGTTCTGAGCCTTTGCTATCCTGACTTCGTCTTTGCAGATTCTGGCTATCTGCTGATATTCTGCCTTAGTTGTATGTCCTTCTTTCCATTTTTTGTACTTGTCCTTTTTTTTCTTTCAATTTGCCAGAGAGATCTTTGTGCAGCCATGCTGGTTTCTTCTTGGATTTCTTGTTTTTCTTTCTCAGTGGTATTGTGCTGGTCTGGGCTTCTATGATCATACGTTTTAGAGTTTCCCAAAGTTCTTGAGTTGTTTTCCCCTTTAGGATTTTCATCCATGGAATCTTTCCCAAGTTTTCTCTGAATTTATTAAAATCAGCTCTTTTAAAATCCAAGACTCTGGTGTCATTATGTTCTATTGCTTGCGTTTGTGTTATGTTGAATCCTACTATGACATGGTAACTCTCACCCAAGGGTCCTGCAGTTTTAACTCCCTCTATCACTTCTTCTCTGTTTGTAAGAATTAAGTCCAGTATGGCTGTCCCTCTAGTTTCACCCTCTACCTTTTGGACAACAAAGTTGTCAGCTCGGTTGGTTAGGAACTTATTTGATTTCTCACTTGGTACAGAATTAGTTTTCTAATTAATATCAGGATAATTGAAGTCTCCCATTACTATTGTTGTATGTTTCCTGCATATGTTTGTTAGTTGGCTGAGAAAAAGGACATCTATTTTTTCTGCTTGATTGGGTGGCCTATAATATACACCTATGGCCATGTCACTCTTTTTTTCTTTTATATTGACCCATATGCATTCTAGGAGGTTTTCATCTTTGGTTTCATACATTTGAAGACCTGGCTCTTTGAGCAGGCCGGCCTGGGCTGAGATAATGGTTTTAATTTGGTCTCCATATTTAATTCTAAATTGGGTTTTAAGGGCGGGGGGTGGGTTTTTGTTGGTTTTATCAAGCAGCCGATTGGAATTTAATATTTTTTAACCTTTGTATTCTTTGTGGGTTTTTAGATGAGCTGTTCACCGCCCTGAGTCCCTTGGGAGAAGGGCGGTATATAAATGGAATAAATAAATAAATAAATAATAAATTTCTGTAGCAATATAGTGGTCCTTTGCATACAGTGCAATTCCACCTCCTCTTTTATGGGGTCTGGTTTTTTTGAATAGTTTATATCCTTCTACCAGTATGTTCTAGTCATGGGTTTCATCCCACCAAGTTTCTGTTATTCCAACTATATCATATTTACCTTCATGTATTCGTAGTTCGAGTCACCCTGTTTGTTCCCCAGACTTTGTGCATCTGTATATAGGCACTTGAGATCTTTATATCTGACAGTGTGTTTACTGTCTACATAACATGTGTTGTGCCTGCTTGACCCTACTTTCTTGCCACCTGTTTGATTAGTGCACATGGTATGGCACTCACTATTAAATGCTTGGTTTTGGTTGGCATCAAGGTTGATAATCTTACCTGCACAAACATCTATTTTTCATGCACTGGTATCCTTATTAGTTTTAGGTTGCTGGGGACAGAAATGTTCTGAATCCATTAATTCTCTGTCTCCGCTGATCAGTTTAAATGTTTATCCAGGAAATCTGTGAATTTAATACCAAGTAACTCAGTTCCTTTCTTTGATGGATGCAAACCATCTCTTTTGTACAGTTTTTCATTGGACCAGCTGCAGACATCATGACTAATAAAACCAAAGCCTTCCCTTTCACACCACTCCTTTAGCCACACATTCAACTCTGCTACACGCTGCCCTTTCCCTTTTTATTCCTTGTATACTAGTAGAACCTCTGAAAAATAAGCCTACAGTCCATATTACTAAGTTCATACCCCAAGCTCTGGAAGTCTTTCTGAACAGAAAGTACACCCTTCTGGGACAGATCATTTGTACCAAGATGTAGTTGACCTCTGATGTCCCATCCAATATTTTTTTTTGCATTATACGTTTGTTAAATTGCACTCCTTGAGGGAGATGGGTGGTCTAGAAACATGTGATATAAACAAACAAACAAATACAAAGAGTTCAGCACATAAAGCAAAGTGTTATTTTGAAAAGTGCTTTCAAATAACGAGGAGAAAAAAGAAATTCAGGAATATCAGTGGTGGATATTTGCAGGTATGGAAGAAGGTGGAACTAGTAGAAGTGAGCAAACTAGTGAAAATGTTGTGTGGGGCTCCATTGCAAAGCAACTTTCATTCATGCTGTAGCCCTTCTATCTATGCACACTCATTGCTTGCTGAAACCTAATAGACCACTGTTCATTTACTTCAAAGAGAAATACATATTTCAGCAGAAGAAAGATGTGACCCCTCTCTAATAAAAATCCCTGGACTCAGACCTGTTGCTATCAAATCTTCTCAAAAGTGGGTGGTGTAGTAAAGACTGCTTTCTGGACAAATATGCAAGAAAACTGTTTTCTGGGCAAATATACAAATATGCAATTTTATATCTACCATGTAAAATTGAAGAGGGAATATTTATATAACTTTCGTTCATTCTGCTAGCAACTACCAATTAATACCAGTTAGCGAGTGAAAGGAAACTTAAGGTTGAAGGATCAGCAGATAGGAGAAAGAGATTTGTGGAGAGAAGTGGAGATGGCTTGGAGATGTAGATGAATATGGATTGGTTGCCAAATAATTAATGTTCGTTGCCATGATGAGGGTAATACCAACATTCTTTTAAATCTAATTTGAGCCAATGAGAGTTAGATGACTCAGAATGTCAGATTTTTTACATTTTATTATGACTTTAATTAACAATAGAATCAAAACTTGTTCAGGAAAAATGAATGTCTACTTTCGTAAATACTTCCATCTGAATTTATCTTGGTAGACCAACCTTTAGTTAATGCTTCTAAAATTATTTGCTCTATTTGCATTTTCCAAATAATTTCTTGAGTGCAGATAAGACGTCTTGATTCCTCAAGCTGTATATGAAAGGATTCATGGTGGCAGGGACAATAGTAGTAAACACTGTATTAATCATAGACCTTTCAGCAGAATAAGAGGAAGCTGAAGTCATATAGGTCAAAATGGCAGCTCCATAGAAGAAGCCCACCACACAGAGATGGGATAGACAGGTTGTCAAGGCCTTGTGGCTCCTTTCAGAAGAGTGTACCCTCAAAACCTGGAGAAGGATAGCAATGTAGGAGGAGAAGATGATTGAGATGGGAATCAGAAGTACCAGGGAATTTCCAATGTAGGTTGCTTTTTTAAAACCAGAATTATTCGAGCAAGAGAGTTGTATGAGGGCTGGATAAACACATATGTAATGCTTAATCACATTGGACTTGCAATAGGGAAGGGGCAGGACATAAAGAGAGCAAGTTAGAGCCTGGACAGTGGACCAAAACCAGGCCGCCACTGACATCATATGAAGGATACTTTTCCTCATGAGGATGGGATATTGCAAAGGTTTGCAGATGGCCACATACCTGTCATAAGACATAGTAGCCAGGATAAGGCATTCTGCTCCCCCTAAAAGCAAAGTTACAGTAATCTGAGTAACACATCCATAGAGTGAAATGGTATGCCTCTTGGTTACAAAGCTGACAAATACTCGAGGAACAATGGTGAGAATTTGGCAGAGGTCTAATAAAGCTAATTGTTTGAGAAAAAAATACATTGGGGTGTCAAGACTAGAGTCAGCATTAATTACAAAGAGAAGGAGACAGTTTCCAATAATTGCAATAAAGAACATGAAGCTAATAGCCATGAGAAAAATTGTGGGTGATTTTTGATATTGAAGTCCAAGTAGAAGAAACTCTTTCCATGATGTGACATTCTTCTCCTCCATCCTTTTTTCATGCATCCAGGGATACTAGTTGATGGTCAGAGCACTGTATAAGCAATAATATAGGCATGTTTATATTTGAAGAACGTGGAAAATTAAATGATAGTAAAGTAGAAGTGTGGAATAAATGAAAATAGGCATTTCCATCCTCTCCACTCTCCCTTCCTATATCTAACAGTTATATGAAATCTTTCATGTTCCCTTATTTTAACATCTAGATTTCAAAGATCAATTCACTGGAATGACTAATACTTGCTCCATTAATTGAAGACGGAAAACATTTCTCAATCTGTATTCCCAATTCTATTATTTCTTTAACACTGTTTTTTTTTTTTATAAACCATTTTTATGAACAGGCTGTGCTGTTTTCCTTTTAATAACACTTCGGGTATTATTCTTGCCATGACAATAGTTTTAAAACTGTAGAAGCTCTATGTGTTCTTTGCATAACATAGAGACATCGATAGAGGGGAAAATGTGCAGGTATATCCATGGTTGTACTAGGAAAGATCTTATATTTCAGTGCTGTATAGTTATAAATGACATGAATAACTACATCACCAGTTATGAAATAATTTCCCCATGAAACATTTTGAAAGAACATGCTCTTTGTAGGAATATTCTGTATTTGTGGAATAAGCAAACTTTGCCTATTGTTATGTCTCCATGCATGTTATATTGTGTGCTCACACAACACTAAGAGCATGGGAGATAAACAATCAAATACACACGTGTTGCAAAAGACTCCAAATAATAAGAACTTGGATTGGTGAAAACACAGAGATTTTATTTGTAAGCTTAAATCAAAGCATACAAAAGGAAAAACCAAAGCTGTTTGCAAAGAGCGGTTAGATCTTAGCTTAATTCAACATGAAGTCTGAGGCAAGAACCACTCCTTAAGATTTCAATACATTACTTTTTATCGTTTTTCTATCCCGATGCCCCCCACGCCCCTCCTACATCGACCAAGTGACTGGATACAGCTAATCCAAAATGCCTTTTGTTGACCACATCATCTCCTTCAACACCTCCCAATGACCACCCATCACACATTTTGCTAACATGGCTTTTTCTTATCTTAATTAGCATTAAAGAATATCACTTCAGTAGGGCCTCTTTCTAACGGTCCGAGAACAAAGAAATGTCTATTCCTAACACCACACTAGTTACATACTTAATGTTACATTCAGCACATCTTCTTAGAACAACATAATGATTATATGCATCTCTAACATATTCACCTATGCAAAGTAAACGTCTGGTTATAAATGCATTAGAAAACATACAGCAGGATTACATCAAGATAGCAAATTATTATACAGCAACTATCTTCCTAATGCTATAATATACTATTCTCTTCACCTTCATTTTATTTTTGAATTTTCTTATTTCTAACACACGGACAAATATATGTACATATTCACACATATAGTACATACATACATATGGCACAATGTAACTTCAATATCTCTATGCATGCTGTATTGTGTGTTCATAGAACACCAATTGCACTGGAGTTAAACAAATATATACACACATATATACACCTGCACACATACTGTACATCCATAAATACATCACACTCTAAACTTAATAACGTAACCATAGAAACAAAATGCTTCTAAAGATGTTCTCTACAGAAATTCTTCAAGTATTCAAGGAAATCTTCAGTATTTTTTTGGAAATTCCAGACTGGAGACTGGAAACACATGAAAATTACAGGATTTGGGTTTGGCTAGTCTAGAGAAAAGAAGGACCAGGGGTGACATAATAGTAGTATTTCAATATTCTGGGGGCTGCCAAAAAGAAGAGGGGGTCAACTTATTTTCCAGAATGCAAGACAAGAAACAATAGATAGAAACTAATCAAGGAGAAAAGCAATCTGGAATTAAGGAGAAATTTTCTAAAAGTGGGCACAATTAACCAGTGGAAGGACTTGTCTTCAGAAGTGAGTACTTCATCACTGGATGGTTTTAAGAAGAGGTTTTTCAGACAAGATTTTTCAGCCACTTGTCTGAAATGGTACAGGGTCTGCTTGAAGAGGAGGCTGGACTAGAAGAATCCCAAAGTCCTTTCCAGCTCTATTCAATTTTCTTTCTTCTCTTACCTTCCAAGCGCAAACTCCTAATGGTCTTTATTTACACTATTTATAAAATCATCTTTAAAATATTCTAATACAAAAAAAAGCATGTCAATAAAGGAGAATTTTTGTAGCTCAGGGTTGAAATGAAGGGTCCTTGGTGCTCTCTGAGTTTGGTTGCTTTCTTGCAGATGTTTCATTACCCAATCTAGGTAAGACCATTAGTGCTAATGACTAGAAGACAACCAAACTCTGAGACCACCAAGGACTCCTCTGGTAGAGTATGCTTCCAATTTTGCTTAAGTGGGTAGTCCTCAACTTACAACCACAATTGAGCCCAAAACTTTTGTTATTAAATGAAACATTTGTTAAGTGTGCTTTGCCCCCATTTTATGACTTTACCTGCCACAGTTGTTAAATGAATCACTGCAGTTGATAATTTAGTATCTTGGTTGTTAAATGAACCTGGCTTCTCCATTGATTTGCCAGAGCAACATAGAAAAATCCCAACCTTTTAGTGGAGGACACCAACTTTCTGAAAGTGATTAGAACTTGGTGTCCTTTAAAGACTTTCTGAAGTTGTGAGCTTGGTGATTGATTGCTTTCTCTCCCAGTATTCAGACCCATAAAAAAACTGCTAGCAAGGAGCAGTTGTTCAGATAGGAGATGTGAATGATCTCCTATCTTCTTCTTATCCAGAAAAGTTTTGAAGAACCACTCTACTCTACTACTTTCTTCTTTGCCTCATTTGCCATGTTTGCTCCCTCAGAGACATGTTCAACTTGCCATTCCTTCAATAGAAGTCCTCAGTCTTGAGTTATGTCTATGCTGCTATGGCAAAGGCCCCAGTGCGTACTCTAGCTGTTCATGCCAATAAAAGACACTTTCTTGTATCTATTTTCAAAAAGGAAGGAAGGAAGGCAGGCAGGCAGGCAGGCAGGCAGGCAGGCAGGCAGGAAGGAAGGAAGGAAGGAAGGAAGGAAGGAAGGGAGATAATATTCGTTCTCAAATGCATATAAGGACATATAAGGAAGAGCTACATGGATCAGTCTAACAATCCAGCCAGCCCAGCATTCAATGTCCCATGGAGGCCAGTCAGAAGCCTGGACACCAGGGTGATAGCTCACTTCATTTACCTTCCCTAGCAGCTACTCCTCAAGACAGACGTTCCATCCAGTCATCTCTGATTCCTGAAGCAACAAACACTCACCAGTATCAGAATCCAAGAACAGCTCAGCCTCCCATGAATCTCTCTGGATGGAGATTACATCATCTCTAGGAGCTCGTTGGGCCACTGGTGCAAATGAGGACAGAGAGATGAAGGGAAAAGTCTTCAGCTCATTTGCCCTAATCAAACTTTTGTTTCAAAGCAAAATTTTTGCAGCATGTTTTAATGCAAACACGTTCCTGCTCCTGACACTAACACCTAAATAGTTTCTAGCATTCATATGACTCAGGCATGCCAGGATTTAAACTCTCTAAGGAGACAGTTAGTTTTTCCTTTAGGGAAATAGGCCTTGAGAATTAAATTATGATGCAATTCAAAAATCTCTCTTTTTATATTTTAAATATCTTCTCAGCTTGGGTTCATGTGAATCTTTGACAACTAAAAAAAAGCCTCTCTATTTTTCTCTCTCTTAGAATAGCCCAACAGGGTTACAACTCCTTATAATAACTCCTGGATTCCATTTGCCTTGTTCATCCTTGTTCTCCTTTTGGGAGGATTCTAACATACTTTCCTAAAAACTCTTCCTTCTCAATTTAATAAGAACTAGATTTTCCCCCTAACTAATAGTTCTCCTCTCTTGTAAACCCTTCTGATTAAATTTGACTTCGGAAAGAAATTATGTAAAGGGGATCCTCTCGTTCCTTTAGAAATGGATAATATGCCAAAACATGAAAACGGTAGAATCAAATTTAGTGTGGTGATAGAATCCAGAAAAAGAAAGATTAAGTTTGAAAATAGAATGAATAAAGTCTAGGACTGCAAGCAAGCAAAATCTAAAAAAAAATCCCAAGAACATCCAAGTAGGACAGCATGTAGGTTTCAGAGAAGCAAAATGTAGGGGATTTGGTGATGGGGGCAAGCTAAAAGACCATAACCCAAATGGATCTTCCCAGAGAGAACTGAAAGATCAGATTAGATTCATGTGGTCAAATTAAGCAATTATTCTCTCTACATAGAAAACACTGTTCCAGGGAAATTAAATTTGTCAGCTCAGCCATAAAAACATTTAGAAGGCCAATGAATCAGTGGCGGTATTCAGCCGGATCGCAATAGTTCAGGCGAACCAATAGCAGCGATTTGGCTTGGGTTGCCAAACCGGTAGTGACTTCTGACTGATCATGCCCCCGACTTGGTTGGCCGGTCGCTGCTGACTTGCTTGCCCCACCTGCCCGATGTTCACTTACAAAAGCAGATGACTGCAAGTAGATAGATGGGTATCACTTGGGTGGGCAACTTAATAGGGATATGGAATGAGCTTGCAGCTGGGCATCCCACAGACAATGGTGATGTTACCATTCAATCCTTTCAACCCAGAAGTGCTTCAGTGGTCCCAACATGAATGTAGTACTAGGAGGACTCTAGGAAAGCAAAAGAAATCAATTCCCTAGAAAGAAACCATGTTCACAGAAACCTAACTCCTTAACTTTCAAATGTCCAGTGTTTTTGTAGCCCTGCCCATGACCCCATAGTTACACCTTAATGACCTCACTGATCTCACTAAGCACTGGAGTGGGTGGTTACATTAAATCTAATAGATAACAACAACAGTGTGCAATATTCAATGAAATACCTAACTGTTCTATCCAATCACATTATATTCTATAATCTGGTCAACCTTTTGTATCCTAATCAATAGTCCCTTAAGTGACATCAATGAATGATCATCAAGATGCTATCTGGGAAGTCAGTTCCTCCTCTCCATAATAAGCTGCTTCTTACAGTATCACATGTGGGATGCACTGCCTTTGTTCACAACCCAGCTTGTATAGATGGAAAGTGGAGACCCTTTTCTGGAAACATAAGACCTCAAGAATTGGATGAAATTGCTGCACCTGGGCATTGTTTACACTTAGATTTCCAATCTATAAAATTCACTGATTTTTTTTCTTTAATAAGATTCAATAGGAGACTATAATTCATAGTATGTTAGAAGGCTGTAAACCACACAGGACACAATCCGTTAATATTGAGTGGGCTATTGGTAGCTGGAAATGCATATAACCTCATTGGGATTAGTTCTCATCCCTGTACATTATTGGAAAAAAAACTATTAAGCAAAGAGAAATCGCAATATTTAGATTTCTTAAGGCATTTCAAAACTTTCTAAGCATTTTGCATACATAATCCTTATAGGAGTTCTATAGGATCATATTATCATATATGGTTTATATTTCAATTCAAAGGCTGAAGATGAAATAATATTTCTAGGCATACAAAAGACAACATGAGTAAATCAGAGGACATAATATTCTAATCTAGATTCCAGCTGAGGAATGTAATTGTTTAATTCATGTTTTCAATATTTATATTGATCTAATGAGACAAATGAGGAATAGATTTCTATTGTCATTAAGTATTGAAGGTTGTCATAGTGGGAGAAATAGGAGAAAGGTTTATTAGGTATGTTCACCAGTTCAATTCCACATGTAATTATGGGATAAAATAATAATAGCAAGAACGTCTTCACTCCTATTGGAGCAAATGCCTAGATTTCAAAAGCGAAATTTCCACTATTATGTTGTACCTATCAAGTCACTAATGCAAGTTGTGTTTCCAAAGATTTTCTTCAGAGCTTCCAAGACATCTCGATTCCTCAAGCTATATATGAAGGGGTTTATCATGGCAGGTACAATGGTAAAGAACAGTGTATTAATCATGGCTTCCTGTGGTGAATAAGAGGATGCAGGTTTCATGTATGTTGCAAGACAAGTGATATAGAAGATCCCAACTACACACAAGTGAGACATGCAAGTTTCCAAGGCTTTGTGGCTCTTTTGAGAAGATCGTACCCTCACAACTTGGAGGAGGATGGCAACATAGGTAGTGAGGATAACTGAGAGGGGGATGAGAAGTACCAGGAAATTTCCAAAATACGCTGTTCTTTCAAAAGCAGAATTATCTGAGCAAGACAACTGGATGAGAGCTGGATAATCACACATGTAATGGTTAATCACATTGGACTTGCAGTAGGGAAGGAACAATACATAAAGAGAGCAAGTGAGAGCCTGGACAATGGAAAAAAACCAGGCTGCCATTGACATCATATAACAGACATTTCTCCTCATGATGATCGGGTATTGCAAAGGTTTGCAGATGGCCACATACCTATCATAAGACATGAGTGCCAGGATGAGGCATTCTGCTCCTCCTAAAAGCAAAGTTATAGAAATCTGAGCAACACACCCAGAGAGTGAAACGGTATACCTGTTGGTTATAAAACTGACCAATACTTGAGGAACAATGGAAAGAACTTGGCAGAGGTCCATGAAAGCCAACTGACTAAGAAAGAAGTACATGGGAGTCTGAAGTCTAGAGTCTGTTTTAATCAGAAATATAAGGAGATTGTTTCCCATCAGAGCAATCAGAAACATGAAGAGAAGCCCCCAAAGAAAGAGGGTGGGTGACCATTGATGCAGAAGACCAACCAGAAAAAATTCTCTCCATGAAGTTATGTTTTCCTCTCTCATTCCTCCTTCATTGCCAAGCTTTTATCTAAAGATAAAAAAATAATTTGGGATAGCTTTTGTCAATCAATCTGTTGAAATCTATAGTTATTGATAGATATTTCCCCCCCTTCCTCTGCAATGGATAGACAATGGCTAAAATGATTGTGATGACATTGCAAAAGAATGTGTCCTTTGAAAATCTTTTGCTTCTCATCCACGCAACTTCTTCAGGTCTAACTTCAGTTAGATCCGAAGAAGCTTTTTGGATGTGAAGTGAAACTGTTTCAAAGGAAAAAATCAAGGAAGTCCAGTTGCCTTTTGGAAAAAGCATCTTTAGAACAACCTTGATCTGGATGATTGGGAATCTCTGAAGACCCCTTGCCTATCTTTTTCACCCTGATCTAGCCCTGCACATTCATGTCTTTAAAACATTTAACACCTCCAAAACATTTTCCTTAATAATAAGCACAAAAGAAAAAGTTCTTGAATACTATCATAGCATGCTACAAGAGAGAGAGCCAGTATGAGCAGTCCCAAGTCTAAAATCTGAAATGCTCTGAATGTCTACACAAGAGGTAGCCCCTGTTTAATACTCAAAGCAGTAGGCAGAATGTTCTCTTTATCCAATTTATGTTGAGACAATTAAACATTAATGACAATTTTAATTTTGCATCTCTGATAAAGAGCAAAAAAGGAAGATGAAAGTGTTGAACATCTGGAAAATAAGAACTTGTTTATCAAGACCAGGCAAACAGTTGTATTTATTCAAGTAAAGAGTGATCCACATTGTCAGGGGTATCCTTAAAATGAAAATTTGAGTTTAACCACACAAATGTGCACGCACGCATACCCAGACACCTGCACACACATTCATGCATCTGGAGGAGCACACCCAGAGTGTCATTCACTACCTTATGAATTCCTGGATATAGCAGGGATACAATTATTGCTATTATATTATGGCTCTTATGGTGTTTGTATACACACAAACACACGCTCAATATACTTCATCATAATTATATCTTCAGAAATGAAGCATTACATACCTGCAGATGCGGGCAACAGCAAATGAGGAAAACAGGGTTTTAAAATCAAAAGGCTCCATTTGAGGTTCTGAATCTTTGCCCAACCAAATTCTTTTTCATTGCTTCTTTCATGGCTTCCTCAAGCCATGCAAGGGATTCTTTTCAAATACCTTGTATTTATTCTTCCAGTGCAAGATTCATTGCCTTACATCGTTCAGGAGACAAGCCATTTCCATTCTGCAAACTAGTGAGACAAACTGCAACTTTTAAAAATCAAATCAGGGAGAAAAATATGTGCTAGAGATTTACAGATCAGTAACAATCATCGATCAGTAACAAACAACTTAACGAGAAGGAAGGACTCACTGGAGAAGAGCCTGATGCTGGGAAAGATTGAGGGCACAAGGGGACAGCAGAGAATGAGGCGGCTGGATGGAGTCACTGAAGCAGTAGACGTGAGCTTAAAAGGACTCCAGAAGATGGACAGGAAGGCCTGGAGGAACGTTTTTCCATGGGGTCACGATGGGTCAGACACGACCCATCTAATTCTTAAACATATAGACTGTAATTCTAGGATTACTTATGCACAGCAATGAAGAGAAAGTGAGAGAGGAAATAAAGAGATGGACTCAGTCCATTTTTCCTATCTTACTTATCTTAACTAACATAATTAAATGTAAATTTAGTAATAATTGAAGGAAGAAAAAACTGTCCGTTCATTTTGAAAAGCTCAAATTAGAGTCGATCTTCCTGTCATTCTCCCTATAGCCAGCTAAGTCTTTCATATATCCCGGGAGAGGTCCTGAGAGACTTGTTCTTTAGGGAATTGGATTCTCTTTTCACGGTTTTAATTAAGGTGCAGTTTCAAAAGGGAAATTTTCAGAGCATAAGATCATATTATTTATTTCTGCAGGGTTTTTTTTTAGTCTTATTTTCTGAAGAAATCTTCTTAGGCATTTAGCGAATTATAAAGTGACATCATGAAAGTCATGCTAGTTCCAAAGGCACATCTTGTTGCAATAAGTGTGGAAGAAATCAGCATCCTTGAGTCAAAGTCCCACTTAGTTCTGTTATTGTGCCTTGTTGTTTGAGCCTTAGACTGAGCTAAACCTCAGACCTGTTTTTTCAGATCTCAGAGCTGCCCATATTCTGCTCCCAGGCCTTGCACAGAAGGATCTCCTTATTCCCGAGCAATCTCACTCTGCCAGCATAACATACATTTCATTTCCTATTGCTAACACCTCCTCCAGATCAAGTTTAACTTATGGACTCTGCATGAGCATCTCCCTTAGATTTCTTAGCAATGAGGGAGGTGTTTCTCCTCTTCTTTCTTCTCAAAAGCTTCAGCAGATGAGAGTACTCAGACAACTGGAGTAGTTCCAGAAGCTAAGCCAAGAGTCTCCAAACTTGGTAAGCTTAAGATTTGTGGACTTCAACTCCCAGAATTCCTGAGCTAACATGACTGGAGGAGAAATTCTGGGAGTTGAAATCCACAAGTCTTAAAGCTGTCAAGTTTGAAGACCTCTGAGTTAAACAAATCAAGATACATCCCCTGCAAGGATCAAGTTCATCCTAGAGTTGGGCTGTTGGTTTGAGCTCTGAGGTTGGCAATTTGATTGCAAATGTTTTGTCACCATCCGAGGAGACATCGTCAGTGAATTTTGAATTGTGCTCCTCTGTCAGAACACCATCTTCGGTCCGATCTAAGTATGGTATATAAAATCATACATTGCAATGTCCTACCTGTCAATGAATACTTCAGCATCAACCATAACAGAAAGAAGGTTTTATGTTTGTTTTTGTTGTGATAAAAAAAAATATTTTCTAAAAAGATCCATCTGGATCTTGAGCCTATCTTCTTGGGTGTTAGCTATTCCTGCCAACTTAGTATCATCTGCAAATTTGGTAAGTTCCCCTTCTATTCCCTCATCGAAGTCGTTAATGAAGATATTGAAGAGTACTGGGCCTAAGATGGAACCTTGTGGCACCCCACTGCTTACTTCCCTCCATGTAGACTTAGACCCATTAAGGACTACTCATTGAATACGGTTTGCCAGCCAGTTGCAAATCAATCTAGTGGTGGTGCTATCTATTCTACTTTTGTCTAGCTTACGTAGAAGTAGGTTGTGGTCTACTTTGTCGAATGCCTTGCTGAAATCTACATATATTATGTGCACAGTATTTTGCTGGTCTACTAATTTAGTCACTGTGTTGAAGAATGAAATAAGATTGGTTTGGTATGATCTGTTTTTAACAAATCCATGCTGACTGCTAGTTATTACTTTACTTGTTTCTAGATGTTGGCAGATCTGTTTTTTATTATCTTTTCCAGTATCTTCCCGGATATTGATGTTAGACTGATTGGTCTATAGTTTCCTGGGTCTGTTTCTTTTCTCCTTTTTTGAAGATGGGAACCACATCAGCTCTTTTCCAGTCCTCTGGTAGTTCCCCGGTGCTCCAGGATTTTTGAAAGATATAGTGCAGTGGTTCTGAGATGATCTCTCCCAGCTCCTTTAAAACTCTGGGATATAATCCATCAGGCCCCGGTGATTTGTTTTTATCAAGATCAGACAGGTGTTCTCTTACTATTTTTTTGCTTATTTTAACTTTTATTTCTGGTCTGTCTTTTACAGTTATGGTTTTGGTGGGTTGAGCTATAGTTTCTTTTTGCGTGAAGACAGATGCAAAGAATGAGTTAAGCAGTTCTGCTTTCTCTCTGTTGCCTGTTACTTCCTTGCCATTTCTCTCTTTAGTGGACCAACTGTTTCCTTGATTTTTTCCTTGTTATTTATATCTTGGAAGAAACTTTTTTTATTATCTTTGACTTTTGTTGCAAGTCTTTGTTCGTTCTGAGCCTTTGCTATCCTGACTTCGTCTTTGCAGATTCTGGCTATCTGCTGATATTCTGCCTTAGTTGTATGTCCTTCTTTCCATTTTTTGTACTTGTCCTTTTTTTTCTTTCAATTTGCCAGAGAGATCTTTGTGCAGCCATGCTGGTTTCTTCTTGGATTTCTTGTTTTTCTTTCTCAGTGGTATTGTGCTGGTCTGGGCTTCTATGATCATACGTTTTAGAGTTTCCCAAAGTTCTTGAGTTGTTTTCCCCTTTAGGATTTTCATCCATGGAATCTTTCCCAAGTTTTCTCTGAATTTATTAAAATCAGCTCTTTTAAAATCCAAGACTCTGGTGTCATTATGTTCTATTGCTTGCGTTTGTGTTATGTTGAATCCTACTATGACATGGTAACTCTCACCCAAGGGTCCTGCAGTTTTAACTCCCTCTATCACTTCTTCTCTGTTTGTAAGAATTAAGTCCAGTATGGCTGTCCCTCTAGTTTCACCCTCTACCTTTTGGACAACAAAGTTGTCAGCTCGGTTGGTTAGGAACTTATTTGATTTCTCACTTGGTACAGAATTAGTTTTCTAATTGATATCAGGATAATTGAAGTCTCCCATTACTATTGTTGTATGTTTCCTGCATATGTTTGTTAGTTGGCTGAGAAAAAGGACATCTATTTTTTCTGCTTGATTGGGTGGCCTATAATATACACCTATGGCCATGTCACTCTTTTTTTCTTTTATATTGACCCATATGCATTCTAGGAGGTTTTCATCTTTGGTTTCATACATTTCTGTAGCAATATAGTGGTCCTTTGCATACAGTGCAATTCCACCTCCTCTTTTATGGGGTCTGGTTTTTTTGAATAGTTTATATCCTTCTACCAGTATGTTCTAGTCATGGGTTTCATCCCACCAAGTTTCTGTTATTCCAACTATATCATATTTACCTTCATGTATTCGTAGTTCGAGTCACCCTGTTTGTTCCCCAGACTTTGTGCATTTGTATATAGGCACTTGAGATCTTTATATCTGACAGTGTGTTTACTGTCTACATAACATGTGTTGTGCCTGCTTGACCCTACTTTCTTGCCACCTGTTTGATTAGTGCACATGGTATGGCACTCACTATTAAATGCTTGGTTTTGGTTGGCATCAAGGTTGATAATCTTACCTGCACAAACATCTATTTTTCATGCACTGGTATCCTTATTAGTTTTAGGTTGCTGGGGACAGAAATGTTCTGAATCCATTAATTCTCTGTCTCCGCTGATCAGTTTAAATGTTTATCCAGGAAATCTGTGAATTTAATACCAAGTAACTCAGTTCCTTTCTTTGATGGATGCAAACCATCTCTTTTGTACAGTTTTTCATTGGACCAGCTGCAGACATCATGACTAATAAAACCAAAGCCTTCCCTTTCACACCACTCCTTTAGCCACACATTCAACTCTGCTACACGCTGCCCTTTCCCTTTTTATTCCTTGTATACTAGTAGAACCTCTGAAAAATAAGCCTACAGTCCATATTACTAAGTTCATATCCCAAGCTCTGGAAGTCTTTCTGAACAGAAAGTACACCCTTCTGGGACAGATCATTTGTACCAAGATGTAGTTGACCTCTGATGTCCCATCCAATATTTTTTTTTGCATTATACGTTTGTTAAATTGCACTCCTTGAGGGAGATGGGTGGTCTAGAAACATGTGATATAAACAAACAAACAAATACAAAGAGATCAGCACATAAACCAAAGTGTTATTTTGAAAAGTGCTTTCAAATAACGAGGAGAAAAAAGAAGTTCAGGAATATCAGTGGTGGATATTTGCAGGTATGGAAGAAGGTGGAACTAGTAGAAGTGAGCAAACTAGTGAAAATGTTGTGTGTGGCTCCATTGCAAGTCAACTTTCATTCATGCTGCAGCCCTTGAATCTATGCACACCCATTGCTTGCTGAAACCTAATAGACCACTGTTCATTTACTCCAAAGAGAAATACATATTTCAGCAGAAGAAAGATGTGACCCCTCTCTAATAAAAATCCCTGGACTCAGACCTGTTGCTATCAAATCTTCTCAAAAGTGGGTGGTGTAGTAAAGACTGCTTTCTGGACAAATATGCAAGAAAACTGTTTTCTGGGCAAATATGCAAAATATGCAATTTTATATCTACCATGTAAAATTGAAGAGGGAATCTTTATATAACTTTCCTTCATTCTGCTAGCAACTACCAATTAATACCAGTTAGTGAGTGAAAGGAAACTTAAGGTTGAAGGATCAGCAGATAGGAGAAAGATTTGTGGAGAGAAGTGGAGATGGCTTGGAGATGTAGATGAATATGGATTGGTTGCAAAATAACTTAGTGTTTGTTACCATGATGAGGGTAATACCAAAATTCTTTTAAATCTAATTTGAGCCAATGAAAGTTAGATGACTCAGAATGTCAGATTTTTACATTTTATTATGACTTTAATTAACAATAGAATCAAAACTTGTTCAGGAAAAATGAATGTCTACTTTCGTAAATACTTCCATCTGAATTTATCTTGGTAGACCAATGTTTAGTTAATGCCTCTAAAATTATTTACACTGTTTGCATTTTCCAAACAATTTCTTGAGTGCGGCTAAGACATCTTGATTCCTCAGGCTGTATATGAAAGGATTCATGGTGGCAGGGACAATAGTAATAAACACCGCATTAATCATAGACCTTTCAGCAGAATAAGAGGAAACTGAAGTCATATAGTTCACAATGGCTGCTCCATAGAAGAAGCCCACCACACAGAGATGGGACAGACAAGTTGTCAAGGCCTTGTGACTCCTTTCAGAAGAGTGTACCCTCAAAACCTGGAGAAGGATAGCAATGTAGGAGGAGAAGATGACTGAGAGGGGAATCAGAAGTACCAGGAAATCTCCAACATAAACTGCTTTTTTAAAACCAGAATTATTCGAGCAAGAGAGTTGTATGAGGGCTGGATAAACACATATGTAATGCTTAATTACATTGGACTTGCAGTAGGGAAGGGGCAGGACATAAAGAGAGCAAGTTAGAGCCTGGACAGTGGACCAAAACCAGGCCGCCACTGACATCATATGAAGGACGATTTTCCTCATGAGGATGGGATATTGCAAAGGTTTGCAGATGGCCACATACCTGTCGTAAGACATAGTAGCCAGGATAAGGCATTCTGCTCCTCCTAAAAGCAAAGTTACAGTAATCTGAGTAACACATCCATAGAGTGAAATGGTATGCCTCTTGGTTACAAAGCTGACAAATACTCGAGGAACAATGGTGAGAATTTGGCAGAGGTCTAATAAAGCTAATTGTTTGAGAAAAAAATACATGGGGGTATCAAGACTAGAGTCAGCATTAATTACAAAGAGAAGGAGACAGTTTCCAATAATTGCAACAAAGAACATGAAGCTAATAGCCACGAGAAAAATTGTGGGTGATTTTTGATATTGAAGTCCAAGTAGAAGAAACTCTTTCCATGATGTGATATTCTTCTCCTCCATCCCTTTTTCATGCATCCAGGGCTACTAGTTGGTGATCACAGCACTGTATAAGCAATAATATAGGCACGTTTATATTTGAAGAACATGGAAAATTAAATGATAGTAAACTAGAAGTGTTGAATAAATGAAGTTAGGCATTCACATCCTCTGTCCTCTCCACTCTCTCTTCCTATATCTAACAATTATTTGCAATCTTTCATGTTCCCTTTGAGTGCTTCATTCCACTTATTTTAACATCTAGATTTCAAAGATCAATTCACTGGAATGACTAATACTTGCTCCATTAATTGAAGATGGAAAACATTTCTCAATCTGTATTCCCAATTCTATTTCTTCTTTAACACTGTTTTTTTTTTTTTACAAACCATTTTTATGAACAGGCTTTGCTGTTTTCCTTTTAATAACACTTCGGGTATTATTCTTGCCATGACAATAGTTTTAAAACTGTAGAAGCTCTATGTGTTCTTTGCATAACATACAGACATCGATAGAGGGGAAAATGTGCAGGTATATCCATGCTTATACTAGGAAAGATCTTATATTTCAATGCTGTATAGTTATAAATGACATGAATAACTACATCACCAGTTGTGAAATAATTACCCCATGAAACATTTTGAAAGAACATGCTCTTTGTAGGAATATTCTTTATTTGTGGAATACGCAAACTTTGCCTATTGTTATGTCTCCATGCATGTTATATTGTGTGCTCACACAACACTAAGAGCATGGGAGACAAACAATCAAATACAGACGTGTTGCAAAAGACTCCAAATAATAAGAACTTGGATTGGTGAAAACACAGAGATTTTCTTTGTAAGCTTAAATCAAAGCATACAAAAGGAAAAACCAAAGCTGTTTGTAAAGAGCGGTTAGATCTTAGCTTAACTCAACATGAAGTCTGAGGCAAGAACCACTCCTTAAGATTTCAATACATTACTTTTTATCGTTTTTCTATCCCGATGCCCCCCAGCCCCTCCTACATCGACCCAGCGACTGGATACAGCTAATCCAAAATGCCTTTTGTTGACCACATCATCTCCTTCAACACCTCCCAATGACCACCCATCACACATTTTGCCAACATGGCTTTTTCTTACCTTACTTGGCATTAAGGAATGTCACTTCAGTAGGGCGTCTTTCTAACGATCCGAGAACAAATAAATGTCTATTCCTAACATCACACTTGTTACACATTAATGTTACATTCAGCACATCTTCTTAGAACAACATAATGATTATATGCATCTCTAACATATTCACCTATGCGAAGTAAACGTCTGGTTATAAATGCATTAGAAAACATATTTACAGTAGGATTATATCAAGATAGCAAATTTCTATAGAGCAACTGTCTTCCTAATGCTATAATATACTATTCTCTTCACCTACATTTTATTTTTGAATTTTCTTATTTCTAATACACGGACAAATATGTGTACATATTATTACATATTACATATTCACACATATAGTACATACATACATATGGCACAATGTAACTTCAAGATCTCTATGCATGCTGTATTGTGTGTTCATAGAACACCAATTGCACTGGAGTTAAACAAATATATATACACATATATATATACTGCACACATACTGTACATCCATAAATACAGCACACTCTAACCTTAATAACGTATCCATAGAAACAAAATGCTTCTAACGATGTTCTCTACACAAATTCTTCAAGTATTCAAGGAAATCTTCAGTATTTTTTTGGAAATTCCAGACTAGAGACTAAAACACATGAAAATTACAGGATTTGGGTTTGACTAGTCTAGAGAAAAGAAGGACCAGGGGTGACATAATAGTAGTATTTCAATATTCTGGGGGCTGCCAAAAAGAAGAGGGGGTCAACTTATTTTCCAGAAGGCAAGACAAGAAATAATAGATAGAAACGAATCAAGGAGAAAAGCAATCTGGAATTAAGGAGAAATTTTCTAACAGTGGGTACTATTAACCAGTGGAAGGGCTTGTCTTCAGAAGTTATGGGTACTTCATCACTGGATGGTTTTAAGAAGAGGTTTTTCAGACAAGATTTTTCAGCCACTTGTCTGAAATGGTACAGGGTCTGCTTGAAGAGGAGGCTGGACTAGAAGAATCCCAAAGTCCTTTCCAGCTCTATTCAATTTTCTTTCTTCTCTTACCTTCCAAGCGCAAACTCCTAATGGTCTTTATTTACACTATTTATAAAATCATCTTTAAAATATTCTAATACAAAAAAAAAGCATGTCAATAAAGGAGAATTTTTGTAGCTCAGGGTTGAAATGAAGGGTCCTTGGTGCTGTCTAAGTTTGGTTGCTTTCTTGCAGATGTTTCATTACCCAAACTAAGTAAGACCATTAGTGCTAATGACTAGAAGACAACCAAACTCCGAGACCACCAAGGACTCCTCTGGTAGAGTATGCTTCCAATTTTGCTTAAGTGGGTAGTCCTCAACTTACAACCACAATTGAGCCCAAAATTTCTGTTATTAAATGAAACATTTGTTAAGTGTGCTTTGCCCCCATTTTATGACTTTACCTGCCACAGTTGTTAAATGAATCACTGCAGTTGATAATTTAGTATCCTGGTTGTTAAATGAACCTGGCTTCTCCATTGACTTTGCCAGAGCAACATAGAAAAATCCCAACCTTTTAGTGGAGGACACCAACTTTCTGAAAGTGATTAGAACTTGGTGTCCTTTAAAGACTTTCCGAAGTTGTGAGCTTGGTGATTGATTGCTTTCTCTCCCAGTATTCAGACCCATAAAAAAACTGCTAGCAAGGAGCAGTTGTTCAGAGTCCATGTGAATGATCTCCTATCTTCTTCTTATCCGGAAAAGTTTTGAAGAACCACTCTACTCTACTACTTTCTTCTTTGCCTCATTTGCCAAGTTTGCTCCCTCAGAGACATGTTCAACTTGCCATTCCTTCAATAGAAGTCCTCAGTCTTGAGTTATGTCTATGCTGCTATGGCAAAGGCCCCAGTGCGTACTCTAGCTGTTCATGCCAATAAAAGATACTTTCTTGTATCTATTTTCAAAAAGGAAGGAAGGAAGGCAGGCAGGCAGGCAGGCAGGCAGGCAGGCAGGCAGCCAGGAAGGAAGGAAGGAAGGAAGGAAGGAAGGAAGGAAGGAAGGAAGGAAGGAAGGAAGGAAGGAAGGAAGGAAGGAAGGAAGGAAGGAAGGGAGATAATATTCGTTCTCAAATGCATATAAGGACATATAAGGAAGAGCTACATGGATCAGTCTAACAACCCTGCCAGCCCAGCATTCAGTGTCCCATGGAGGCCAGTCAGAAGCCTGGACACCAGGGTGATAGCCCACTTCATTTACCTTCCCTAGCAGCTACTCCTCAAGACAGACGTTCCAGCCAGTCATCTCTGATTCCTGAAGCAACAAACACTCACCAGTATCAGAATCCAAGAACAGCTCAGCCTCCCATGAATCTCTCTGGATGGAGATTACATCATCTCTAGGAGCTCGTTGGGCCACTGGTGCAAATGAGGACAGAGAGATGAAGGGAAAAGTCTTCAGCTCATTTGCCCTAATCAAGCTTTTGTTTCAAAGCAAAATTTTTGCAGCATGTTTTAATGCAAACACGTTCCTGCTCCTGACACTAACACCTAAATAATTTCTAGCATTCATATGACTCAGGCATGCCAGGATTTAACCTCTCTAAGGAGACAGTTAGTTTTTCCTTTAGGGAAATAGGCCTTGAGAATTAAATTATGATGCAATTCAAAAATCTCTCTTTTTATATTTTAAATATCTTCTCAGCTTGGGTTCATGTGAATCTTTGACAACTAAAAAAAAGCCTCTCTATTTTTCTCTCTCTTAGAATAGCCCAACAGGGTTACAACTCCTTATAATAACTCCTGGATTCCATTTGCCTTGTTCATCCTTGTTCTTCTTTTGGGAAGATTCTAACATACTTTCATAACAGCTCTTCCTTCTCAATTTAATAAGAACTAGATTTTTCCCCTAACTAATAGTTCTCCTCTCTTGTAAACCCTTCTGATTAAATTTGACTTCGGAAAGAAATTATGTAAAGGGGATCCTCTCGTTCCTTTAGAAATGGATAATATGCCAAAACATGAAAACGGTAGAATCAAATTTAGTGTGGTGATAGAATCCAGAAAAAGAAAGATTAAGTTTGAAAATAGAATGAATAAAGTCTAGGACTGCAAGCAAGCAAAATCTAAAAAAAATTCCCAAGAACATCCAAGTAGGACAGGCATGTGGGCTTCAGAGAAGCAAAATGTAGGGGATTTGGTGATGGGGGCAAGCTAAAAGACCATAACCCAAATGGATCTTCCCAGAGAGAACTGAAAGATCAGATTAGATTCATGTGGTCAAATTAGGCAATTATTCTCTCTACATAGAAAACACTGTTCCAGGGAAATTAAATTTGTCAGCTCAGCCATAAAAACATTTAGAAGGCCAATGAATCAGTGGTGGTATTCAGCCGGATCGCAATAGTTCAGGTGAACCAATAGCAGCGATTTGGCTTGGGTTGCCAAACCGGTAGTGACTTCTGACTGATCATGCCCCTGACTTGGTCGGCCGGTCGCTGCTGACTTACTTGCCCCACCTGCCCGATGTTCACTTACAAAAGCAGATGACTGCAAGTAGATAGACGGTATCACTTGGGTGGGCAACTTAACAGGGATATGGAATGAGCTTGCAGCTGGGCATCCCACAGACAATGGTGATGTCACCATTCAATCCTTTCAACCCAGAAGTGCTTCAGTGGTCCCAACATGAATGTAGTACTAGGAGGACTCTAGGAAAGCAAAAGAAATCAATTCCCTAGAAAGAAACCATGTTCACAGAAACCTATCTCCTTAACTTTCAAATGTCCAGTGTTTTTGTAGCCCTGCCCATGACCCCATAGTTACACCTTAATGACCTCACTGATCTCACTAAGCACTGGAGTGGGTGGTTACATTAAATCTAATAGATAACAACAACAGTGTGCAATATTCAATGAAATACCTAACTGTTCTATCCAATCACATGTATATTCTATAATCTGGTTAACATTTAGTATCCTAATCAATAGAGCCTTAAGTGACATCAATGAATGATCATCAAGATGCTATCTGGGAAGTCAGTTCCTCCTCTCCATAATAAGCTGCTTCTTACAGTATCACATGTGGGATGCACTGCATCACAACCCAGCTTGTATAGATGGAAAGTGGAGACCCTTTTCTGGAAACATAAGACCTCAAGAATTGGATGAAATTGCTGCACCTGGGCATTGTTTACACTTAGATTTCCAATCTATAAAATTCACTGATTTTTTTTCTTTAATAAGATTCAATAGGAGACTATAATTCATAGTATGTTAGAAGGCTGTAAACCACACAGGACACAATCTGTTAATATTGAGTGGGCTATTGGTAGCTGGAAATGCATATAACCTCATTGGGATTAGTTCTCATCCCTGTACATTATTGTAAAAAAAATTATTACACAAAGAGAAATCGCAATATTTAGATTCCTTAAGGCATTTCAAAACTTTCTAAGAATTTTGCATACATAATTCTTATAGGAGTTCTATAGGATCATATTATCATATATGGTTTATATTTCAATTCAAAGGCTGAAGATGAAGTAATATTTCTAGGCATACAAAAGACAACCTGAGTAAATCAGAGGACATAATATTCTAATCTAGATTCCAGCTGAGGAATGTAATTGTTTAATTCATGTTTTCAATATTTATATTGATCAAATGAGACAAATGAGGAATAGACTTCTATTCTCATTAAGTATTGAAGGTTGTCATAGTGGGAGAAATAGGAGAAAGGTTTATTAGGTATGTTCACCAGTTCAATTCCACATGTAATTATGGGATAAAATAATAATAGCAAGAACATCTTCACTCCTATTGAAGCAAACACTTAGATTTCAAAAGCGAAATTTCCACTATTATGTTGTACCTATCAAGTCACTAATGCAAGTTGTGTTTTCCAGAGATTTTCTTCAGAGCTTCCAAGACATCTCGATTCCTCAAGCTATATATGAAGGGGTTTATCATGGCAGGTACAATGGTAAAGAACAGTGTATTAATCATGGCTTCCTGTGGTGAATAAGAGGATGCAGGTTTCATGTATGTTGCAAGACAAGTGATATAGAAGATCCCAACTACACACAAGTGAGACATGCAAGTTCCCAAGGCTTTGTGGCTCTTTTGAGAAGACCGTACCCTCACAACTTGGAGGAGGATGGCAACATAGGAGGTGAGGATAACTGAGAGTGGGATGAGAAGTACCAGGAAATTTCCAGCATAAATTGTTCTTTCAAAAGCAGAATTATCTGAGCAAGACAACTGAATAAGAGCTGGATAATCACACATGTAATGGTTAATCACATTGGACTTGCAGTAAGGAAGGGGCAGTACATAGAGAGAGCAAGTAAGAGCCTGGACAGTGGACCAAAACCAGGCTGCCATTGACATCATATAACAGACATTTCTCCTCATGATGATGGGGTATTGCAAAGGTTTGCAGATGGCCACATACCTGTCATAAGACATGGTTGCCAGGATGAGGCATTCTGCTCCTCCTAAAAGCAAAGTTATAGAAATCTGAGCAACACACCCAGAGAGTGAAATGGTATACCTGTTGGTTATAAAACTGACCAATACTTGAGGAACAATGGAGAGAACTTGGCAGAGGTCCATGAAAGCCAATTGACTAAGAAAGAAGTACATGGGAGTCTGAAGTCCAGAGTCTGTTTTAATCAGGAAAATAAGGAGATTGTTTCCCATCAGAGCAATCAGAAACATGAAGAGAAGCCCCCAAAGGAAGAGGGTGGGTGACCATTGATGCAGAAGACCAACCAGAAGAAATTCTCTCCATGAAGTTATGTTTTCCTCTCTCATTCCTCCTTCATTGCCAAGCTTTTATCTAAAGTTAGAAAAATGATTTGGGAGAGCTTTTGTCATCAATCTGTTGAAATCTATAGTTGTTGATAGATATTTTCCCCTCTTCCGCTGCAATGGATAGACAATGGCTAAAATGATCGTGATGACATTGCAAAAGAATGTGTCCTTTGAAAATCTTTTGCTTCTCATCCACGCAACTTCTTCAGGTCTAACTTCAGTTAGACCTGAAGAAGCTTTTTGGATGTGAAGTGAAACTTTTGCAAAGGAAAAAAATCAAGGAAGTCCAGTTGCCTTTTGGAAAAAGCATCTTTAGAACAACCTTGATCTGGATGATTGGGAATCTCTGTAGACCCCTTGCCTATCTTTTTCATCCTGATCTAGCCCTGCACATTCATGTCTTTAAAACCTCCAAAACATTTTCCTTAATAATAGGCACAAAATAAAAAGTTGTTGAATACTATCATAACATGCTACAAGAGAGAGAGCCTGTATGAGCAGTCCCAAGTCTAAAATCTGAAATGCTCTGAATGTCTACACAAGAGGTAGCCCCTGTTTAATACTCAAAGCAGTAGGCAGAATGTTCTCTTTATCCAATTTATGTTGAGACAATTAAACATTAATGACAATTTTAATTTTGCATCTCTGATAAAGAGCAAAAAAGGAAGATGAAAGTGTTGAACATCTGGAAAATAAGAACTTGTTTATCAAGACCAGGCAAACAGTTGTGTTTATTCAAGTAAAGAGTGATCCACATTGTCAGGGGTATCCTTAAAATAAAAATTTGAGTTTAACCACACAAATGTGCACGCACGCATACCCAGACACCTGCACACACATTCATGCATTTAGAGGGGCACATCCAGAGTGTCATTCACTACCTTATGAATTCCTGGATATAGCAGGGATAAAATTATTGCTATTATATTATGGTTCTTATGGTGTTTGTATACACACAAACACACGCTCAATATACTTCATCATAATTATATCTTCAGAAATGAAGCATTACATACCTGCAGATGCTGGCAACAGCAAATGAGGAAAACAGGTTTTAAAATTAAAAGGCTCCATTTGAGGTTCTGAATCTTTGCCCAACCAAATTCTTTTTCATTGCTTCTTTCATGGCTTCCTCAAGCCATGCAACGGGATTCTTTTCAAATACCTTGTATTTATTCTTCCAGTGCAAGAGTCATTGCCTTACATCCTTCAGGAGACAAGCCATTTCCATTCTGCAAACTAGTGAGACAAACTGCAACTTTTAAAAATCAAATCAGGGAGAAAAATATGTGCTAGAGATTTACAGATCAGTAACAATCATTGATCAGTAACAAACAACTTAACGAGAAGGAAGGACTCACTGGAGAAGAGCCTGATGCTAGGAAAGATTGAGGGCACAAGAAGGGGACAGCAGGGAATGAGGTGGCTGGATGGAGTCACTGAAGCAGTAGACGTGAGCTTAAATGGACTCCAGAAGATGGACAGGAAGGCCTGGAGGAACGTTTTTCCAGGGGGTCGCGATGGGTCAGACACGACTTTGCAACTAATAAACAAGCATTGACCTGATTTTAATACGATCAGATATAGATCTAATTCTTAAACATATAGACTGTAATTCTAGGATTACTTATGCACAGCAATGAAGAGAAAGTGAGAGAGAAAATAAAGAGATGGACTCAGTCCATTTTTCCTATCTTACTTATCTTAACTAACATAATTAAATGTAAATTTAGTAATAATTGAAGGAAGAAAAAACTGTCCGTTCATTTTGAAAAGCTCAAGTTAGGGTCGATCTTCCTGTCATTCTCCCTACAGCCAGCTAAGTCTTTCATATATCCCGGGAGAGGTTCTGAGAGACTTGTTCTTTAGGGAATTGGATTCTCTTTTCACGGTTTTAATTAAGGTGCAGTTTCAAAAGGGAAATTTTCAGAGCATAAGATCATATTATTTATTTCTGCAGGGTTTTTTTTTTTAGTCTGATTTTCTTAAGAGATCTTCTTAGGCATTTAGTGAATTATAAAGTGACATCATGAAAGTCATGCTATTTCCTCTCTCCCCCCCCCTCCAGCCTTCATTCCCTCTCACTCCAGACACTTTACTCACAAGGGGAAGTGATACTTCTAGTGTCCATGAAGAATCCAGCTTTGGAGCAGTTTTGCAGGTTAATGGACCACTGCTCCGCCCACAGTCATGTGTTTTCAAGTGGCTGCTTGAAAATGCATGGCTAGGGTGGAGGAACAGTCCTCCTTTAAACTGGGGCAGCGAGCATCAGGTGGGCAGGGCAAACAAATGAGCGGAAACCAGGCGACCAGGTTGGGGGCATGGCCAGCCAGATGTTGCTATAGGTTCGGCGACCCACCCCAAATTCTTACTACCAGTTTGCCCGAATAGGTGAGAACCGGCTGAATACCACCTCTGTACTTATTCCAGATCGAGTAAAATTCTGCCTCCTCTTTTCCTTTTAATTTTAATGTAAGTTTTTCCATTTCTGCACATTCACAGACTTTTTGAATAATAAATTGTATTGATAGTATATTAGGCGATTTCCAGAATTGAGCCAGTGAGAGACTGTCCAGTCCCTTATTAAAAGCCTCCAGTGATGGAGTGCCCACGATTTCTGAAGGCAAATTGTTCTCACAGTTAGGAAATTTCTCCTTAATTCCAAGTTGCTTCTCTCTTTAGTTAGTTCCCAACCAGAGGTGGTATTCAGCAGGTTCTGACCAGTTCTGACCAGGAGAACCAGTAGCGGAAATTTTGAGTAGTTCAGAGAACCAGCAAATACCACTTCTGACTGGCCCATCCTCATCTATTCTCTGACCAGCTGGGTCTTCTTTTGTTGCTCTGCACAGGAGAATGGAGCTGGAAATCAGGTTTGTGGTATTGCATTCTACGGAAGTTCTATTGTTGGTCCGCATTTTAAGCACAATTTTCTATGTTCCTATTGGCTGAGCCGCCTGACAACGAACTATAAAAGGGAGCTGTCAGACAGCTAGCTGATGGGTAATCAGCTGTTACCCATCAGCTAGCCAGTCTGGCAACATAGTGGCTGACGCGGGTAACCCGTTTCTTTGTTACAATAAACACTGATAATTCGTTAATGCTTGCCTCAGCTCATTCATAGAAAATACTATAAAACTGGCAACGAGGGTGGGATGCCTGCCTGAAAGCTGAAGAAGAACAGAGCCAGTATTGTTGTTCCTTTTTGTTACCTCAGGAAAGGCAAGATGTCGACTGTTCCATCATTCCCATGTTTCCACCCAACATCAGAGACTTGGGAATCTTACATTAATCGTTTTGACTGTTTCTTAGATGCTGCTGATTTGTCTGAGATTTCAAACCATAGTAAAAAAGCACATTTTTTAAGCTTTTGCAGGGCTGCAGTTTTTGATACTGCCACAGCACTGTTGGCGCCACAGACTGTTAAAGTGGTATCATGGGAAGATTTACAAAAACTTTTAAGTAATCATTACTCGCCTAAACCATCTAGGATTGTGAGGTGGTACGCATTCAGGAGACAAGTACAGGCTGAGGGAGATAATATCAGTACCTACAGGGCCAACCTCAGAAAAGCGGCACTACATTGTGGATTCCGAGATCTCGAGGATCAATTGCTTGATCAATTAGTATGTGGTGTACGAGATCTCAGGCTTCAAAGACATTTGCTTCCTAAGGCAATTTAACCCTTAAGATGGCTGTTGAGGAGTCTCAAGTGGCAGAAATGTCAATTCTCTGCTGCCAAGATACAAAGCTCTAATAGCAATGCTACAAACAAACCAAGCGCTGCCGTGCATTACGATGACAGTTTCCCTGATGAAATTTCTGAAACCGACGAAGATGTAAATCACCTCAGAGGGCAGCCCCACCACAGTGAAAGAATTGGACTCCTGATAACAAACTTATGCAACCACAAACAACCTGCCTGAGTTGCAGTGGTAATCATTTAAGAGCCACATGCAGATTTAGAAACGCAATTTGTTTAAAATGTCAAAGAAAGGGACATATAGCTAGGGTTTAATCTGGAAAAAACTTTAATCCACAATACCAGCCCCAAGTTAGATCATAAAAACAAAAAGAAGAATGTTTTACTATTACTAGGGCTTCTTACAATTCTAAGTCACCTAACAATTTTTCTAACCAGATTTACACTAACAAAATTCATGTAACTGTATCCTTAGAAGGAAAGCAGTGTCCAATGGAAGTTGATACCGGCTCATTGCTATCCATTGTATCCTGGAGCACTTTGAAAAGGTTAGTTCCTGCCATCACAAAGAAACGTCTCCAGCCATGCAAACTGTCCCTAAAAGACTACCAAGGGCAATCCATTCCAGTAATTGGCACAGGAAAATTTAGTATCCAATTTCAAAATTTTGAGGGACTACTTCCTCTCACAATAGTAGAAGGCACCCTACCAAGCCTATTAGGGTTAGACTGGTTTAAATCTTTGGGATTTACAGTATCTGGAATACATTCCATTCAGGATCAGGATTTACAGGCCTTATTAAATGACTTTAAAGAGGTATTTAGTGACGAATTAGGTCAATATGTAGGAACTCCAATCTCATTTACCTTGGATCCTAATATAGCACCCATCAGGTTAAAACCTAGAAGAGTTCCTTTTGCATTAAGGCCTAAAGTTGATGCAGAATTGGATAAACTGATAGCCCAAGGGGTTCTAGTACCCACAGATTTTGCAAAATGGGAAACCCCTATTGTGACACCTTTGAAGCGTGATGGTTCTACCAGGATATGCGCTGATTATAAATGTACCATAAATAAGGCCTTGCAAACCAATGCTTACCCAGTGCCAATAATTCAACCTTTATTGCACTCATTGGGAAAGGGGTCTATTTTTGCAAAACTGGATAGGACCCAAGCCTATCAACAATTACCAGTTCACAATCTTACAGCAGAGGCATAGACTATTGTCACCCATCATGGTGCTTTTAAATGTGCAAGATTACAATTTGGAGTTTCAGTAGCACTAAGGTTATTCCAATGCCTTATAGAGAGATTACTTCAAGGCATTCCAGGGTAGTAGCCTACTTTGATGATGTTCTTATTTCTGCATGCAACAAAGATGAACTTTTCAAGCATCTCAGGAGGGTCCTAACGTGTTTCAAACAAGCAGGCTTGAAATTGAAGGAAAACAAATGCAAATTTGCAGTCAACCAAGTAGATTATTTGGGATATCACATAGATGCTAAAGGTATTCATCCCATTAAATCCAAGGTAAGAGCTATTAAGGATGCCCCTGCACCATCCAATAAGACTGAGCTACAGGCGTTTTGGAGGCTCCTAAACTTCTATAGCTCTTTTCTCCCACATAAGTCTTCAATGGCGGAGCCGTTACACAGATTATTGGATGTGAATGAGGGGGCCCAAAGAGGATTTTTCCTTCAATGCTGTTAAAGCTCTACTGTCATCTGATAGTGTGTTATTACAATTTGACAGGGATTTACCTTTGGTACTATGCTGAGATGCATCCCCTTTTGGGATAGGCGCAGTGCTGGCACGCAAATTGCCAAATGACCTGGAAGCACCGATAGCATATTTCTCCAGGACTTTATCAAGTACTGAGAGAAATTATGCACAGATTGATAAGGAAGCCCTATTAGTAGTCACTTCCATTAAGAAATTTCATGAGTTCCTCTACAGTCCACCTGTTTGTTGGACCCGTGCCCCTCCTGGCTGGTCTTGGCCACTCGGGAGGTGACACGAGGCTGGTTCCAGGGTATTATAAACGCTTCCTTGAGAGAGGGGCTTTTACCCGCCGCCTTGAAGGAGGCGGTGGTGCGGCCCCTCCTCAAGAAACCGTCCCTGGACCCAGCATTATTATCAAATTACCGTCCTGTCTCCAACCTTCGCTTTGTTGCGAAGGTTGTAGAGAATGTGGTGGCCCGTCAGCTCCCGCAGTTCCTGGATGAAGCGAGTTATCTTGACCCCCTCCAATCAGGCTTCAGGCCCGGGCACAGCACGGAGACGGCGTTGGTCGCGTTGGTGGATGATCTCTGGAGGGCTCGGGACAGAGGTTGTTCCTCTGTCCTGGTCCTGTTAGATCTCTCGGCGGCTTTTGATACTGTCGACCACAGTATCTTATTGCGGCGGTTGTGGGGGTTGGGGGTTGGAGGCACCGTGTTGCGGTGGTTCTCCTCCTTCCTCTCCGACCGTTCGCAATTTGTGTTGATGGGGGGGCAGAGATCGTCCCCAAGGCCCCTGCTTTGTGGGGTGCCTCAGGGGTCGGTGCTCTCGCCCCTGCTGTTCAACATTTATGTAAAGCCTCTGGGTGAGATCATCCGTGGCTTTGGGGTGGAGTTCCATCAGTACGCTGATGATACTCAGCTGTACATCTCCACCCCGGGCCACCCCAACGAAGCCGTCGAAGTGATGACCCGGTGCCTGGAGGCCGTGCGGAGTTGGATGGGTCGTAACAGGCTTCGTCTCAACCCGGCCAAAACCGAGTGGCTGTGGTTTCCTGCGCCCAGATACAGCCAGCTTATTCCTTCGCTGGCCGTGGTGGGAGAGGTATTGACCCCCGTGGAAAGGGCGCGCAACTTGGGTGTCCTCCTGGATGTGCGGCTGTCTTTGGAAGAACATATCGCAGCCGTCGCCAGGGGGGCTTTTTATCAGATTCGTCTGATCTGCCATTTGCGGCCCTTTCTGGATCTGGGCGCACTTCGCACAGTCACTTCCGCCCTCGTTATCTCCTGCTTGGATTATTGCAATGCTCTCTACATGGGGCTCCCCTTGAAGAGTCTCCGGAGGTTGCAGTTAGTTCAGAATGCAGCCGCGCGGGTGATCATGGGTGCCCCTCGGGGCGCGCACATAACACCACTTCTCCGCAGGCTGCACTGGCTTCCTGTGGCCTTCCGGATTCGATTCAAGGTGGTACTGATGGTATTTAAAGTGCTCCATGGCTCGGGACCTGGGTACTTACGGGACCGCCTGCTGCCACCAACAACCTCCCGCCGCCCAGTACGCTCCCACAGGGTCGCCCTACTTGGGGTGCCGCCACCTGATTGCTGTCGGCTGGTGGCCCCGAGGGTGCGTGCTTTCTCTGTGGGAGCCCCCTCCCTGTGGAATGATCTCCCCCCGGAGATACGAGCCATGACAGATATCCTGACTTTCCGGCGCGCAGTTAAGACCTTATTTTTTAAACAGGCCGGCCTGGCCCAGTAAGGGTCTATGGGGTTTTAAGTTAATAGGGGTTTTAAATTTTAATCTTATTTTTAAACTTTATATTTCCCGGTTTTAAATGAATTATTGTCGGACGGGATGCCGCCAATTTGTATTTAATTTGGTTTTAAATTCTATTTAACTTTGTATTTTATGTATTTATTAGGCTGTACACCGCCCCGAGTCCCTTTTGGGAGAGGGAGCGGTATAGAAATACGATTAAATAAATAAATAAATAAATACAGTCACCATTTTCAGCTCGTGACCGATCACAAACCTTTATTAGGCATTTTGTCTGGGGATTGTCCAAGTCCTACATTATTGTCTCCAAGAATGACTAGGTGGACAATATTTCTTGCTGCCTACTCATATACATTAATACATAGAGCGGGAAACACCTTAGTCAACTAGACTCTTTGAGCCATTGTCCCTTACCAACCCCTGTAATTGACCCTGCACCATCATTAACTGTGTTCTCTTTGGATGAGAAATAATTACATCTGATTACAGCAGATATTGCTCAATGTTCATCGAGAGACCAAGTAAGGTGAGAAGGGGTTGGCCCAAAGGAAAATTAGACACCAAATTCTTATCTTTTAGAGCCAGGCAGCATGAGATGTCCACCCAGCAGGGGTGTTTATTATGGGGTTGCCGTGTCATTGTCCCTAGCAGGTTGAGCCCTGGGATAATTGATAGTTTACATGAAGGACATCCGGGTATTGCCAAAATGAAGGCACTGGCAAGGAGTTATGTCTGGTGGCCAGGCATAGATGCAGACATAACTACTAAGGTCAGGACATGCCAGGCATGTCAACTATCGAGGCCTGCCCCACCAGCTGCCAATCCAAGGGAATGGGAATCGGCTAAGTCCCCATGGTCATGAGTCCACATAGAATTGGTGGGCCCTTTCCACAGCCGCATATTCTTAATTGTAGTGGACTCTTATTCCAAATGGGTTGAGTTGCCCCTCATGCATTCTACTACTTTGACAGCTGTCATAAAAGCATTAGACCATTTGTTTCCAACTCGTGGTTTTCCAGATGCTCTTGTTTCAGACAATGGTCCGCAATTTGCATCAGCTAGTTTCAAATTGTTTCTAGCTAAGAAGGGGGTTCACGCTCTGACAGCCCCTTATCACCCGGCAGCGAATGGGCAAGCTGAAAAGGCCATAAGCAGGGGTGGATTTCTACAGGTTCTGTCCACCTCTGTAGAACCAGTAGCTTTGAAGAGCAGCAGACATAAAACTGGTTCTATGTCTGCTGATATTGTGGCCCACCCCCCTGTCCGGGCTCTTACCTGACCTTTATTTCCTGCTTTTTCAACTGCAGCTGCTTTGCACAACATAGCTGCAGTTGAAAAAGCAGGAAAAAAGGGCTTTTCCAACTGCTGCGCACTTGCACACAGCACTGCTCAGCTGTCCGGGCAGTTCAGCAGGTTGTAAATGACTCACGCATGCACACGCGATGCTAATAGACAGAATCAGTAGTTATATCAGTCGGATCCCATCCCTGGCTGTAAGGGCAGCCAAGGAGGTTTTAGGCAGACTTGAGGGAGAAGATTGGCACTCAAAATTAGCCACTTATTTACTATCACAACACATCATCCCCAGCTCAGTGACAAATCATTCTCCAGCAGAGCTGCTGATGAGAAAGAGGCTTAGGAATAATTTAGACAGGCTCCATCCAAGCTACTCTCCTTCAATTCCCTTAGATTCCTTTAGCCAGGTGAGGTCATTCCAGGTAAACAACCCTGTATATGTTAGGAATTTGGGGGATAATCCTCTTTGGCTTCCAGGGCAAGTGGTGGATGTCATGGACCCCAGGTCATATAAAATTGAATTGCAGGATGGCAGAATATGATGCCATCATATCGACCAGTTGAGAAGACATTGGGGCTCATCCCAAAGTAACTAGGAGGGGAACAAACAGAGGGAATGCACTGTGGAGATGACGAACCGGAGTTCGAGACACCGATGAATGATGCACGTGCTGAAACAAACCTACCTGATGAAGAGTTCCTGAGAGATTCTGAGTCATCTTCAGAAAGAAGTCCAGCGCCGCCAGGTCAGGAGAGTTTGCTGACAGCCGATCCCTTCCAACCAGCTGAAAAGACTGAATTGCGCAGGTCGGGGCGAGAGAGATGACACCCCACCTATTTAAATAATTGCGCATGCTCCTAGGTGGGGGAAAGGAGTATTGCGTTCTACAGAAGTTCTATTGTTGGTCTGCATTTTAAGCGGGAGTTTTGTACGTTCCTATTGGCTGAGCCACCTGACAGCGAACTATAAAAGGGAGCTGTCAGACGGCATCAGCTATTATCCGTCAGCTAGCCAGTTTGGCAACATATAGGCTGACGCAGGTAACATGTTTCTTTGTTACAATAAACACTGATCATTCATTAATGCCTGCCTCAGCTCATTCTTAGAAAAGACTGTAAAAAGTGGGGCGGGGAGGGAATGGGATTTTGCAGTAACCTTCCTCCAGGAGTGGGGAGGGAATGGAGATTTTACAGTATCCTTCCCCTGCCATGCTCACAAGCCACACCATGCTCACTAAGCCATGCCCACAGAACCAGTAGTAAAAAAAAATGAATCCCACCACTGTTCCTAACCATTGTTTCTTGTACTGCCCTCTGGTGCTTTGAAGATGTTTCACTTCTCATCCAAGAAGCTTCTTGTTATGCTCCTATTGGAGTCTGGGAGAGGAGGAACAGCCGACATGAAGTGGAAGTGTGGCTCCAGAGGTTGTAGAGGAAACTGGGGAAGGACACAGGCCAGCTGGGCATTCAAAGGAAGACCCAGGCCCATCCCCTCTTCATCCTAAGGCATGCAGGGAGGAGTGGATAAGGGAGAAACATGAATGGCGTGGTCTACGGGGGAGGAAAGGGGCCTGATCCCCTTCATGGGCTGCAGCTATGAGAATTGTTTAAAAGGACAAACTGCACATGGCCCAGTGCTGGAAGCAAAGCATGAAATAATTCTTGTCTTTCATTTCTTATCTGAGTTCTGGCATCCTTCCCAGTGTGTGTATTTTGATATCTGTGGACGTCTTCAAGACCTTAACCTGCCTTGTCTCATTAATTGCTTCAGTGTGATTTGTGTTGTTTTTTCTATTTATAATTTATATGTATTTTGAGTTTGAATGACATTTCTTCCTTTTCACAACTGTTTGTGGGGGAGGTTTTTCTTCAGTCAATGACAATTGGAACTTTGAAGCCAAATTGAAGGAATTAAAAGGACTTCGTCTGTTTTTGTGACTTTGTTGCTTTTGTATCCCACCCTGGGTCATCACACTTCTTCAGCTCTGACTGAAGTGGGGAGCTGTGGGGAACTGAAGTCAGAGCTGAAGAAGCTTCTTGGATGAGAAGTGAAATGTCTTCAAAGAAAAACCAGAAAGTCCAGTTGCCTCTTGAAAAAGCAACTTTGGGACAGCCATGACCTGGATGACCAAAAATCTCCATAGATACTCCCAGTCAATCCCTATATCCAGGCCAAAACAAACATTCATGTTATTCTCACCAGCTCTGCTACAAAAAAAGAAAAAGCTTGGTGAGATTTATTTATTAAATAATGGGAAACCTCAAAGTATTAAATGGCCAAAACGATGTAAAAAGCAGCAAGGCTGCGGGAGAGAGAGGAACAGAGTGACAGGGACACTGGGCAAGAATGTGCAGTATTTACACATCTATATATATCAAAAGGCACAAAATTTTCTAATTCTTCTAGAAACAATACTTTAAGGTAATTATAATGAGCCGGTTTTTATAGATTGGGAAAGGGTTGTTATTCCTGCAAAGCTATATATTTAGCTCACCAGACAAAACACAGTTTTCATTCCGCTGAATTAATAGTTCTGCTCTTACTTTTTAATGAAACCTGCCCAAAGTTGACTCAAATCAGGCAACCTCTAAATCCAATAAACAAATTCCTGTAAATTTACTCCTATTCTCATTCCTTGACAGATGGGGATGCAAACAACTTGGTGATTGATTGGAACCAATCCTTACCCTCTAAGATAGGATGCCTAAGGAAGGTGTGAGATTAGCCACCTAGCTAAAGCATATCATACATTATATGGTAAAAATAAAAAACCCTGCAAAATAAAACAATGTAATCTTATGCTTTGAACTTCTCACTTTGGAAATTGTATCTTAATTAAAATCTTGGACTGAGAACCAAATTCCCTGAAGTGGAAGTTGCTCAGAACCTCTCCCAGCATATAAGATTGGCTGCATGGAGAATGACAAGAACATCATCTCTAGTTTGATTTTTTTTCATAATAGACAGTTGTTTTTTCTCCATGCCTCAGTTATTAAGTTAACATTTAATTACATTGGTTATAGATAATGTATTAGATACTGTGTCTATTTTTTATTTTCTTTGTGTGGGTGTCTCTCTCTCTCTCTCACAGTGTGTGTAAGTGACTCTATTATTAGAGTCTATATTTTAAAAATTAGATCTTTATCTGATCAGAACAAAATGACATCAATGCCTGTGGCCATCTGTATGTCTGTAGCACATTTTTTTCTCCCCGGTCTGATTTAAAAAATTTTTTAATTTGTCTCAGTAATTTTCAGAATGGAAGTTGCTTGTTTCCTGAAGGGTGTAAGACAATGAATTTTGCATTGTAAAAATAATTACAATATATTTGGATAGAATCACATTGCATGATTTGAGGCAACCATGCAAGAAGCAATGAAAATTTTTTTTTAGCTGAGCGAAGAATTAGAAACTCAAATGGAGCTTTCCGACTTTAAAAGATCCTGTTTGTGAACACCTGCAGGTACGTAATTCTTGATTTCTGAAGAGACAATTGTTCCTGGAAAGCAGATACTTTTTAAAAGTTCACACTGCAATCATTCAGCTCATAAAACTCTATTTGAAAATAACTTTCAGGCAGACAATTATAATTGCAACATGACAACAATTCTAATTTTATATATATATATATATATATATGTGTGTGTAAGGTTTTTAAGCTGATAATTTTAAATAATAAATAAGGGAGACTAGTATAGATCTATTTCGAGCTAATTAGCTCTCTTCAGCTAGCCATACCCTTACTGGGATTCGAACCAGGGAAGTATTACATGTGAGGCAGTTGTAATTGCCTCTACACCACTGGCTCTCTCCTTATCAGCTCTTTAAGGTGTTGTAATACAAAGTATATATATATATATATATATATATATATATATATATATATATATATATATATATATATATATATATATATATATTTATTAGATAGATATAGATATATCAGTAAAAATATAATAACAATATATAAAATATAAAATCATATTATATATTGTAATAATGTAATACTAACAATGGTATTCTTTCTATTGTATATCCAGGAATTCATAACACAGTAAAGGACACTTAGGTTTGCTCTTGTATTTTCTCTTTCTGCCTGTGTGTGTGCATGTGTGTAAACTCAAAATCTCATTTTAACAGCATGTCTGACAGTGCAGATCACTATTTGCTTGAGTAGGAACAAACCAAACTGTTTCCTCATCTTGATAAACAAATCCTCATTTTTTCTTTTTTTTCTTCTTTTTTTTTCTAATTATTATTAATTTTTAATAAACATTTATATGACATACATTTAAAACATTTAATATCTAACATTTAAAACATTTAAAATCCTCATTTTTTCATTGTTCAACAATATCGTCCTCCTTCATCAGAGATGCAAAATTAAAGTTTCTCATTAATGTTTAATTATTTTGATAGGAGTTGGATAAAGAGAATATTCCGTCTCCTGCTTAGAGAAAGGACACCTTTTGTGTGTATATTCCGAGCATTGTAGATTTTTTATTTGGGACCTGTGACTGCTCATACAGGCTCTCTCTTGTACAGCATATTATGGTAGCATTCCAGAATCTTTTTTGTTGTGCTTACTATTAAGGAAAATATTTTTCTGGCTTTTAAAAATTCAGAACTGTGCAGGGAGATAGATCAGAATGAAAGAATATAAGCAACAAATGCTTTTAAGGTAAGGCCAGAAGATAGAAGAGCAAAAGAAACAGAAGACCCAGATGAGATTCCTGTTCCCTCCAGGACTTTGAGTGGGTCAATTGCTCTCACTCCACCCACTCACAATATTTTTTGTTGTGGGGAAATTTAACCTTCCTGAAATAGGATAGAAATCTAAGAAATCAACCAATCAACCCCCAAGCTTTGGGCTAACATTCAAATAATCCCCGACCATGATACCAACTGGGCTTTGTGGATTTTATAATTCACATATTTGGCAAGTTACTTGAACATGAGACTCATTGTTGAAGACATTAACATGCGTGTCCACCCCAATTCTATCCTAATGGCAAAAAAATATATTTTAATGTATTTTGTTATTTTAAAAAAAATATTTATATTCTATCTATTTATCATCCATCAACTATCTATCTATCTATCTATCTATCTATCTATCTATCTATCTATCTATCTATCTATCTATCCATCCATCCATCCATCCATCCATCCATCCATCCATCCATCCATCCATCCATCCATCCATCCATCCATCCATCCATCCATCCATCCATCCATCTATCTATCTATCTATCTATCTATCTATCTATCTATCTATCTATCTATCTATCTATCATCTATCTGTATTTCTCTATCTACCAATCATACATACTAATCAGTTTGAACTAATTTGAGGTTTGAGATTTGAAAATTGAATTACAACTTAAGATTTGCAGGTAAGGATACAGAATTGGATTGGATTGGTTGGATTTAAATATAATAATCTTAGAAATGTATATGTATGTGCATGTGTGAAAACATGAGACCCTAAATTCTAGTCCCATTTTAGGCATAAAGCTAGCTGAATGAACCCTGAGCTGGTCACTTTTTCTCAGTCTTGGGAAGAAGGAAGCAAGGGCAAACCACTGAAATTTACCAAGAAATTATGCCCAGACAAATCCCAAGTGCCTGCAGGCATTTAGGCAGTTGCCAGGGGTCAACACCAATTTTTTTTAAGTATGTTCTAAAGAAATAATCTGTGATAGTTCATTTATTTGATATTTTTCCTGCCTTTATTATTTATAAGTAGCCCAAGGCAGTGAACATACGTAATACTCCTCTTATTTTTGACACAAAAACAACCCTGTGAGTTGGGCAGGGCTGAAAGAGAATGACTTTGCCTGGTGTAAGAGCAAATGTACTCTCTCAGCCACTCATGCAGTGGACTTTCTCACCTAGTATCAGATCTGACAGAGACAGACAAATATGGAAGAAACACGGAGAAGTTTCTCGATTTTGTTTTTTAGCAGTGCATGAGGAAAATGAAAGGGAATAAAGCTGGATGGAAAGAGAAGCGGTCAGAAAGACTGAGAGTATATTCCAGGTTGGACTAATATATGGAGATCTAAAGAAAGATCCAGATGGCTACGTGGAAGTAAAGTGCCATGTGAGAAAGATCAAACCAGGAATAAATTAGGAAAACATTTGAAGACAATTGAATTCAAAAGGTCAATATTTTGGACACCCCTCAAATATACAGATATCTGTTAGTTTTATTCATATTTAAATCTATGAATCTATGAATGGATGGATGGATGGTTGGATAGATGAATGGATGCAGATAGATAGATGATATAGAGCAAGGGTCTTCAAACTTCGCAAGTTTAAGACTTGTGGACTTCAACTCCCAGAATTCCTGAGCTAACATGACTGGAGGAGGAATTCTAGGAGTTGAAGTCTACAAGTCTTAAACTTGCCAAGTTTGAAGACTCCTGATATAGAGAGTTTAGTTTAGTTTAGTTTATTGTCATTACACCTCGTACAATGAAATTAAATTTAAATCTAATTTAAATTAAATTAGAGAGATAGATAGATAGATATAGAGTTAGTTCTACATTGTATTAATTTATTAAATGTATTTATAATATATATCAAAATGATATTTTTCAATGCTGCCTTACAAAATTTATATAAAAAAATGTAATTTGTTAACAAAGTAAAATTGTGCAACACATGGCACCAACACACCCCTTGGAACATAGTCCCAAACATAATACCGGAATTCAACTTTTCAAAGCAACTGTGTTTGGGGGCAAGGATTAAAGATACTTGGAAGAATTGCAAACAAGTACTGCTTTCAACTTTTCCATATTCTATAGTACCTTTTTAGAACCAAATCTGAAACAAAGAATACATAATTTGTTAATAAAATGAAAATAAATCATGCAGTCAAATGTGACTGCCTTCCACAGTCTGTCAATTTTCATACTGGGATGCTTCAGAATTCTGGAAACCTGATCTCAACATAAGTGGAAGGTAGTAAGTTGCACAAGGCTGACATATCCTAATGAAGACTTGTGCACATCCTTGTGCATTTTCTCATATAATCTTGTTCTCCTGGACATTAGTAATAATCATATCAGAGATGGTCCATGATATGCTGTTTTTTTTTTCAATTTAAAGCAAAATGGGGAGGGTGAAAAAGAAAAATATCTAGTAATAATTGTGAATTTCAACAGATTTATGACAAAAGCTCCCCCAAATCATTTTTGCATTTTAGATGAAAGTTTGACAATGAAGGAGGAATGAGAGAGGAGAACATAACTTCATGGAGAGAATTTCTTCTGGTTGGTCTTCTGCATCAGTGGTCACCCACCCTGTTCCTTTGGGGGCTTCTCTTCATGTTTCTGATTGCTCTGATGGGAAACAGCCTCCTTATTTTCCTGATTAAAACAGACTCTGGACTTCAGACTCCCATGTACTTCTTTCTTAGTCAGTTGGCTTTCATGGACCTCTGCCAAGTTCTCTCCATTGTCCCACAAGTATTGGTCAGTTTTATAACCAACAGATATATCATTTCACTCTCTGGGTGTGTTGTTCAGATTTCTGTAATTTTGATTTTGGCAGGAGCAGAATGCCTCATCCTGGCAACCATGTCTTATGACAGGTATGTGGCCATCTGCAAACCTTTGCAATACCCTATCATCATGAGGAGAAATGTCTGTTATATGATGTCAATGGCAGCCTGGTTTTGGTCCACTGTCCAAGCTCTCACTTGCTCTCTTTATGTATTGCCCCTTCCCTACTGCAAGTCCAATGTGATTAACCATTACATGTGTGATTATCCAGCTCTTATCCAGTTGTCTTGCTCAGATAACTCTGCTTTTGAAAGAACAACATATTTTGGAAATTTCATGGTACTTCTTATCCCCCTCTCACTTATCCTCACTTCCTACATTTCCATCCTTCTCCAAATTGTGAGGGTACGATCTTCTCAAAGGAGCCACAAAGCCTTAGGAACATGCATGTCTCACTTGTGTGTAGTTGGGATCTATTATGTAACTGCTATTGTAACATACATGAAACCTGCATCCTCTTATTCACCACAGGAAGCCATGATTAATACACTGTTCTTTACTGCTCTGCCTGCCATGGCAAATCCCTTTATATATAGCCTGAGGAATCAGGATGTCTTGGAAGCTCTGAGAAAAATCTTCCGAAAACACAACTTGCATGACTGACTAGATAATAAAAACGTATTGCTTAACATTGAATATTTTCTGTTTGAAATCTGGGCATCTGCTCCAGTAGAAGTACAGTTATTGGTATTCAATAGCATTGGATGTCTTTTTAATTGCTGTTATTTTACTGATGGAAAAGTGAACTAGAATCCAAAGTCTACATAATGGAGTTTGAGTCTAAAATATTAAGTCCTCTAATCTACTTAAATTATTAGCATACCTAGGGAAGTGACATTTATTTTAAGCATCTGTGGATGGTGATATACAAATATTGTACAGAATTATTATTTAAGGGGTGTTTTTTATCATGGTGCAGAATGGAGAATGAATTTCTTACAGTTTAAATTTTAATATCTACTCTGATGCCATTATGTATATACATTAAAAGTGTCCCGCATGAAATAACCAAAGGTCATTCTGTTAAGGATTGCCCTTGTAATCACCTTCCGTATCATTTCCAGAACTTCTGGAAAGTTCCAAGCAAGAACAGAGTCCTAAAATTAACTGGACTTTGTGGAAAGAGTTCATCACCATATTGGTTCCCTGTGTTGCAAACCTTTCCCCATCTGAAGCCAGGAGCATCTCAACCTTTAGACCTTCTGGCTCATTTCTGAAACAAATAAGTCTCTGTCTTCGCTTTAATGCTTTTTGCACTACAAGAAAAGGAGCAACAGCAACTGTAAGCTATGGGTCACCCAAGCCAGAAAGTCCTGTTTGGGGAAATTGGAAGGATTTGTTGCTTGAAAAGGAGGGGGACTAGCCCAAAAGGACTTGTTCATAATATGTGCCTTTTGATACATAGAAGTGTAAATACTGTACTTTCTTGCCCAGTGTCCATGTCTGTCTGTCCCTGTCTCTCTCTCCCACCCAATACTTTACCTGCTTTTGTTCTTTTTTTGGCCGCTTAATAATTTTGAGGTTTCCTCATGTTTAATAAATGAAAGACAAAAGAAATTGACCAGCCCAGGGTTCTCAAAAAAAGCTTTGCGCCTTTTGTGCAGCAGCCGCCAAAAAAGCTAATGCAATCCTAAGTTGTATAATCAGAGGGATACAATCAAGATCAAGAGAAGTACTAATACCACTCTATAAAGCCTTAGTAAGACCACACCTAGAGTACTGCATCCAGTTTTGGTCACCACACTATAAATGGGATGTTGAGGCTCTAGAAAAAGTGCAGAGAAGAGCAACCAGGATGATTAGGGGACTGGAGGCTAAAACATACAACAAACGGTTGCAGGAACTGGGCTTGGCTAATCTAGTAAAGAGAAGGATCAGGGGAGACATGATAGGGTCTTCCAATATTTAAGGGGCTGCCACAGGGAGGAAGGGGTCAAGCTATTTTCTAAAGCACCTGTAGGCCAGGCAAGGAATAATGGATGGAAACTGAACAAGGAAAGATTTAACCTGGAAATAAGGAGAAACTTTCTGACAGTGAGAACAATCAACCAATGGAATAGCTTGCCCTCGGAGCATTATCACTTGAGACCTTCAAGAAGAGATTGGACTGCCATTTGTCAGAAATGGTGTAGGGTCTCCCACTTGGGCGGGGGGTTGGACTAGATGACCTACAAGGTCCCTTCCGACTCTGGTTATCTGTTATCTGCCTAAGATGGGACTAGAATTCAGGGTGACCCATTTTCTAGCCTCATGCCTTAATCAATATACCCAACTGGCTCTCTAGCATACATAAATATATACGTACCCATGTATACATATCTCTAGGATTATTGTTTTTAAAACCAAACAATCCAATCCGTTGCCTTATCTGCAAATTGGTGCAAGATTTATTGTCCTACAACTTTCATGAAACAAGTAACTTCCTTTATGAAAATTAGTGAGGCAAGCTGCAAGTTTTAAAAATCAAATCAGGGAGAAAAATCTATACTACTGATTTACAGATCAGTAAAAATATCAATCAGATTTTGGTCTGATCAGATACAAATCTGATTTTTAAAAATCTAACGTTTAATTCCAGACTCATTTACACAGAGACACAGAAAGGGAAGCGGGGAAAGGAAGGAAAGAATAAGAAATGTATTTTTCCAATGGTAATTATGTGTAACCAACAAAATTAAAAGTTTACTTAATAATGGAGGAAGGGAGAAAAAAACGATATATTCATTTTGAAAAACTCATTACGACCAATCTACTTTTCATTCTCTCTGCAGCCAAGGAAATCTTTCATATATCCAGGGAGAGGTTATGAGAGACTTCTACTTTAGGGAATTTGATTCTCAGTTCAAGATTTTAATTAAGATGCAATTTTAAAAGTGAAAAGTTTCTAGTATCAGATCATACCATTTTATTACTACAGGGGTTTTTTTCTTCCATTTTCTGGTTTCCTTAAGAGAACTTTTAGTGGATTACAAAGTGACATCATGCTAAGCATGTTATTCCAAAGACAAATGGTTCTACAATAACCATAGTAAGGATAGATTTGCATCCTAGAATTTAATTGGGTTTACTTAACCACTCCCTAGTCAGAATTACAGAATAACAGAGTTGGAAGGGACCTTGGAGGTCTTCTAGTCCAGCCCTCTGCTCTGGCAGGAAACCCTGTACCATTTCAGACAAATGGTTGTCCAATCTCTCCTTTAAAACTTTCAGTGTAGGAGCATTCACAGCTTATTCATCTGAGTTTAGTCCTTATCCATCTGAGACTCTGACTTGCTTTTCACTGCTTATTTGTCCAGCGAATGTCCCACTAAGTTCTGATACTATGCCTTGTAGTTTGAGCCTAAGATTGGACTAAAACTTCAACCCTATTTCTTTAGCTATGTCAGAACTGCTGGTGTTTTTCCCCCAAGCCTTCCCAGCAAGGTTCTCCTCGTTGCTAAGAAACCCTACCTCTGCCAGAATAACACATATCTCATTTCCTAAGGCCAATACCTCCTTCAGTTCAAGGAGTCCACTCATGGTCACTGCATGAGTGTCTTCCATAGATTTTTTTAGCAATAAGACGGATGTTGTTGCTTTGCCTTCTTCTCCAGCAGGAGCATCCAAACAACTGGAGCAATTCCAGAAGCTAAGTAGATCAAGATATATCTACCTCAGTGGTGGGATTCAATTTTTTTTACTATTGGTTCTGTGGGCGTGGCTTGGTGGGCATGGTGTGGCTTGGTGGGCGTGGCTTGGTGGGTGTGACAGGGGAAGGATGTTGTAAAATCTCTATTCCCACCCCACTCCAGGGGAAAGATACAGCAAAATCTCCATTCCCACTCCACTCCAGGGAAACTCCCCATTCTCCATTCCCACCCCACTCCAGTAAACTCCCCATTCTCTCCCTACCCCAGTAACTTGCTTTCCAGCTCTGGCAACAGAAGAAGACCCAGCCAATCAGCTGGGACTCGGGAGGCAGAGAATAGATGTGGGGGGCAGTCAGAGGTGGTATTCCGAACTACTCAAAATTTCCGCTATCGGTTCTCCGAACTATTCAAAATTTCCACTACCAGTTCTCCAGAACTGGTTAGAACCTGCTGAATACCACCTCTGATCTACCTGAATGCCATCCTCAAAAGGCTCGTCAAACAAGCCAGCCCAAATTTTCACCTGAGGGCCAAATAACCAGGTTTAAATTATTCTATTTAGACACCTTATGCCAGTTGTGTATTAACCATTAAGCAGACTAAACAAGCACATGCTTAGGGCACCAGGCCCAAAGGAGGCAGCACAAAAACTTTATGTAGCCTGAGCTTGGCTTCATTTGTCCAATATATACAAAGGAGAGAGGGGGGCCCCAAGATTTGTCAATGCTTAGGGTACCAGTGAGCTTTGATCTGCCACTGCCTTATGCAAACACCTGGTTCTAATGCCAAGAAAGGTAGAAGGAAAGAGAAGAAAAGGATGGCTGGCAGCAAAATGGATGGACTCAGTTACAATGGTTGTGCACCATTGGAAGATCTGATACATCAGTCAGGGACAGATTGCCATGAAGAATATCTATCTACATATATATGATCACCCAGACATAGCCCTGGCATGATGACACATAATCAGTCAAAATTAGAATAGAATTTTAACAATTTAAACTTATTACAATTACTAGTTACATTTGGTGATTTATATTGTGTTGCACATGAACATTATTACTCATTCTGAGCTTAAATCCAATAGTAATTCTTAGCCCCTCAATGTGATATATATCATATATCTAATCATTCATAGCCCGTTAATGATATTTCAGAAAACTATAACCTTCAAGAAATTTTTAAATCCCCGTTTTATTTATATGTTATATATTTTTATAAAGCTTCTTTTCCCCCCCTTTTGTGCTACTCAACTGCCACAACTTCTAAGAGGAACCAAATATTTTTTTTTAAAAGGCAGTGATATAGTCCTCAGATTACAACCATTCAGTGGCTCTGAACAAATTATATTTAATGATGGGTCTTCATAGTCCCAGCTATCACAGCATCCTATGATCATATGTCTGAAATCCAGATCCTTGTTGCCCAGCCTGCAATCGCAATGCTGCCTGTCATGTGACCATTTTCAGCATTTTCTGCCAGCTTCCCAGAACCACAATCAATGAGGAAGTCAGAAGTTGAAAATCGTGGTAATGTGAGGTCCTCACTTAACAATCCACATAGTCCTTTTTGGACAAAGGCAACTGGGACTGCCAGAATTGCCATTACTATGAGATACAGTCAAGTGATGTTCCACTTTATGACTGTGTTATTTAGCAATGACCTATTACCATTATGAGCCATTAAGAAACTACCTGTAGTGTCTTATCAACTTTGAGAAATCTCCTCACTACATATTGCTCACAAATATGTATGTATTCTACACTTGAGCATCTAGTCCAGAGGTGTCAAACTGGATTTCTTTGAGGGCCGAATCAGCATTGTATTTCTCCTCCGCCAGCCAGTGGTGGGGAGGCGAGAGGAGCAGGGGGCGGGACGGATGCCCCCTGCTGGCCAAAATGGAATGCAGGGGTCTGCTCTCAGCCCCCCTGTGCCTCGTTTTTGCCCTCCATGGCCTCCTCCAGCCCATTTTTTACCTGGTTTTGGGGCCATTTTTGGTTGGCAGAGTGTTGCAGGAGGCCATGGAAGGTGAAAACGAGGGCACGCATCGCCTATTTTAGCTGCCAGAGGTACTATGGACTAGTTCTTTGATTTTTCCAGACTGGCCCCACAGGCCAGATTTAATCACCCCGTGGGCCAGATTTGGCCCGCAGTCCTTGAGTTTGACACCCCTGTTCTAGTCTCTTCTAAGAGGGATGCTGAAGACATGCAAGAGATTTAAGTCCTCACATGAGGGCACTGGGAAACTGGAGCAAATTTTCTGTGATTGTCTTTTATTTTGATATTCTTTGTTGAACCAAGCCAAGCCTTTTGCTGGAATGCATGAGTAAAGTTGGTTTTGATGCTGTGTCTTTGTCTGCATTTGTCATTTAGTAAGAATTTTTAGCATACAAGCTTGGACTGAATGTGCTTTCTTGTGTGCTTCCAGCCAAGAACAATTTTTTTTTACTTAAGGTACTTCATTATATACTCTCTATACAATAGTGTGGAACTCTCTAGTCTATTTCGGTTGATTATTGCATTCTGTTCTGGGCACTGAATTTTTGGAACGATATCAACAAACTGGAGTGCACCCAGAAGAGAACAATCAAAATCTCCAAGATGTTCAGCAAAAGAAACCTATAAGTAAATATTGTAAGCAATGGGTATATTTAGTCTGGAAGAGAGAAGACTGGGAGACATATAGTGCCATTAGGAAAATAGGCCAGAAATGCTTATAGTTCTTGCAAAAGTTATAACAAGAAACTCCAAGATCTCCAAGATGCCTTCCAGCTTTTTACATTCTGTGAATTTGTATGTGCAGAATCATGGCTTTCTCTCCAGAGACTTGTTTGGTGTTATGTACTTGCATTCTCATGGTGAATTCATTCTTCCCAGCCTTATTCTCACTTTACAGCTGCAGCTAAAAAGGTTTATTTGTGGGGTTAAAAAGTCATGTGATCAAAAGGAAAAAATATACACAAATAATAAGTAAATGAGAAATACTCCAATGGAACATGGTTTTGATAATCAGGAGGAGGCCATTGCATATACTAAAATGTATAGTTTTTCTACAAAATATTCTGAATATGAATAAAATATTCTGTACAACCTTACACAATGGAAGATTCCATATTTCTTATACCTCTGAGTTCAGTAGATTAATGAAGGCTTTTATATAATCCATGCCCATAAGGTTGCAGATCTAGTCCAAGCTTAGAAAAGGGCAGTGTTTTTCAATCTTAGCCATTTTAACATATGTGGACTTCAATTCCCAGAATACCCCAGTCAGCAATGGGAGTTGAAGTCCATATATCTTAAAATAGGTTGGGTAACAATGGAATAAGGCACTAAGGAAATTGTCAAATGATATTCAGGTGCCCATCACATGATATAGCTTCAAACAGATCTAGCACTTTTTAACATCATTATTCCAATGGTCTATTCTTCATTCTGCATTAAGTAAGCATGACAAGTTTTTAAAGTAAGCGTTTATTTATGTTCATGTTTGATAAGTATCAGCATTATTATTCTAGCAATCAGGATCATGAAATAATCTTCTCTTTCCTCTTTAAAAATCTATTGCCTTATCTCTTAAGACTCAGCTATTAATTATCACAAACATCACCACTCAACAGCAAGAAGCATAAAATAAATTTTCTCTCTTTCATCTGAAAGAGAAGCTGAATCACCAGGCTGATTCCTTCAGCTCCTGAGATATAGATTCATGAGCATTAAGATTAATATTACTTGCTGCTCTTATAGCAGATTTCATTGCACTGTCAATCCAAGCGAAAGGGTAAGTTGTATGTTCTCCTGCAAAGTACACCCTACCTTCATTCTGAAACAAAGCCTTGACAAAAATGTTATACTGGTATGGGGTAGGAAAAGAAAAGGCCCCCATGGAGAACTTGTCCAGGGCCCATTTCTGAATCACATGCTTGTTGCACACACTTTGAAGATAATTCTTGGAGATGTTGTGGATTTTTGAAAGGTCATCCATAACTACATCAAGACATTCATCATCACTAAGAGGAACAAAGAAGTCAGCATCATCATCCACGGTGTATGAGACCAGGAGCACCCCAAGGTCACCAGGGAAGTTATGACTGGGATAGGAGATTAACCGTGTTGGGTGATCAGTCATGGATATCCCACCTCGGATTCCTTCCCTCTCCCAAAATTTGTCTGTGCAAACTAAGGCAATTTTAGTAGCACTTGTATAATGCAATGAGCGCAGAGCATAAGCCTTTAAATGGGAAAGAGGGGGCTGGAATTTGATGAGTCGTGTGGCTTTTGTGGTTGCTGTGACAAGGACATAGTCGACAATCAGCAATGATGAGTCATCTTCATCCTCCTTGTGGAAAAACACCTTCACTTTCTTGCCGGAGCGAATTATCTTTTCCACTCTGCTGTTTAAATGGATTATCCCGGACATTTCCTGGTAGAAGCTGTTGGGTAACTGGTCAAATCCACCTGTGATTTCCTCAAAACTGAAGAGGTTGAGGTAGAAGGAATAGGAATAAAGAAAGAAGTAAAAGAATAATCAGAATAATCAAGCAAAGTCAATGGGAAAGCCAGATTCACTTAATAACTATGTTACAAACATAACAACTGCTGTGAATCACTTTATAATTGTGGCAAGAAAGGTTGTAAAATGGGGTGCTTAACAACTGCCTTGCTTTGCAATTGAAATTTTGGGTTCAATTGTGGTCATAAGTTGAGGACTACCTATATTTAGGAAACTATCTGAAAGCCATTAATTCTTGAAACAATTCTTAACAATACTGTTCCATTTTCTACCTAACACCTGTTCAGATATTTGAAGAAAGATATCATGTCTCTTCACAGTTCTTTCTTCTCAAGGCCAAACATGTGTAACACCTCCCAGCCATTTCTCATAAGGTTCCTGTCAAGGAATCATACTTGTTCCTCTGTTTCAAAATTTCAATGTCTTGGTTGAGACCTGATCATAAATCAATCTATGTGTGAACACTGTTTCATAACAATCAAAATAATGCAAAAATCCTACCCATTCTCATCTGAGAAGGCTATGTAACTCAGGACAGAAGTAAAAAATGACACATAGTATCCAGCACCTTTATTCAAAAGATCTCCAATCATCGCTACTGCCCCACTGCTCAGATTTCCTTCCTTAATTAAATACTCCTGTTAAAGAAAAACTGGAATTGGTGAGGGGAAAAAATATAAATACTTCCTTTTTGACTTATAGCTAATTTTGTAGGAGAAGAGCAGGCAGAGCTGAGGGGTGGAGTTATAGAATAGAATAGATATTTATTTATATACCACTCCTCTCCCGAAGGACTCGGAGCGGTGTACAGCCATGCAATTAAAAACATTAAATGTACAAAAATTAAAACTAAATTAAATACTCTTGCTGTAAAACAGTTAAAACCCCTACCATAAACCTTAAAATTAAAATAGAATTAAAATACCCAAATCTAAAATCAGCTCAAGCCAGCCGGGTCAAAGAGCCAGGTTTTCAAGGCATGCCTGAAGATCCCCAGGTCCGTGGCTGTACGTAACTCCGGGGGCAACCCATTCCAGAGGGCAGACGCCCCCACAGAGAGGGCCCTATTCCTCGGGGTCACCAGCCGGCACATAGATGCCAACGGGACCCGCAAGAAACCCTCCCTGTCGGAGCGCACCGGACAGTGAGAGGAAACTGGCAGAATGCAGTCTTGTAAATAGTTAAGCATGTCATTAGAGTCATTGTGTTGCCACAACCAATTTAATGTTGAACATCAGTTGACCAGATTAATGTCAGGTGCAAAAAATCAGGTGCATTCATAAGGATGCAGCATAGAAGATTTATTCAAGCCTATGCACAAGAATCTGGTCAATTAAAATTTAACACTAATTTGGCACCAGATAAGTCAGCAGAATTCAGAGGAGTTGGACTTGGCGAATTTGTGAGAACATAAACTTCTAAGTTGATGACACCTTAACTCCACCTTCCAGCTCTGCCTGCTCTTCTCCTACAAATTTATTTTTAATTTCATTTTCATCCAACTCAAAGCAAATTACAAGGCTTGATTCAGAATCTTCCTTCAACATATAAGGTTTGCCATCTCCACTTCTCTAAAGAAACTATCATTAAACTCCCCAAGGTACTTTTTCAAGAGGCAACTGGACTTTTTTCTTCTTCTTGAAGACATTTCACTTGTTATCCAAGAAGCTTCTTCAATTTGAACTGAACTGAAGGTGCTTCTTGGATGAGAAGCAAAATGTCTTCAAGGAAAAGGTCCAGTTGCCTCTTGAAAAAACACCTTTGGGACAACCATGACCAGGATGACTGAGAATCTCCATAGACATCATTAAACTTAGCAGATAATTTCTGACTTATCTTCAACTTTCTTTTTGTGGGAATATATAAGGAGCCATGAAAACATTCAGAAGCCATTACAAAAACAGATAATATAGAAGTATTCCTTGAGCACTGGGAAAGGAGAAAATATTAGGAAGAGACTTGGGCTGGCTCTTCTCTGACTCCCTGGGGGAAATGAGGATGGGAAGGGAAAAGATTTGCTTAATTTAACCTAGACCAGAGGTGATATTCAGCAGGTTCTGACCAGTTCTGGAGAACTGGTAGCGGAAATTTTGAATAGTTCAGTGAACCGGCAAATACCACCTCTGACTGGAGATTTTACAGTATCCTTCCCCTGCCACGCCCACCAAGCCACACCCACAGAACCAGTAGTAAAAAAAATTGAATCCCATCGCTGACCTAGCCAGTGGTGGGATTCAACATTTTTTACTACTGGTTCTGTGGGTGTGGCTTGGTGGGCGTGTCAGGGGAAGAATACTGTAAAATTTCCAGTTAGAAGTGGTATTTGCCAGTTTTCTGAACTACTCAGAATTTCTGCTACCGGTTCTCCAGAACTGGTCAGAACCTGCTGGATACCACCTCTGGACCTAGCCCAATAAACCCATTACCTTAATCTTTTTCTAGTTGCCTTAGTTATCTCTCATTTGGATTACTGCAATGCATTCTAAACCAGGTTGCCCTTAAGACCATTCTTACCATGTAGTTCTCTTACCTGGGTGGAATATGAGTCATATTTCAGTTTCAGCCTCGTGCAATTTTTTGTTGTCTGACAAGAGTCATAAACAAGGGAAGCAGATAAGAATAATATATATATATAAAATACTCCCAGCCATGTTTTGCATGCTCTCTACTCTAAGTACTCTAGATGTTTTCCAGTCATACAATACATACAATGGATGTTTTCCAGTCATACAAGGGTTCTCAACTTACAACGGTTGATTTAGTGTCTGCTCAAAGTTACTGTAAAGACACTGAAAAAAGTGACATGACCATTTTTCACACTTTATGATCATTGCAGCATCCTCATGGTCATGTGTTCAACATTTAGATGCTTGGCTACTGGTTCATATTTTTAGAATTTAGAATTTATTTGATTTGTCAATCGCTTACAAGATAATAGGTATAAGTATATACATAGTTATGAATACATGAAATGGATACATATAAGAAAAATAAAAGAAACAATAGGAGAGGGATGGTAGGCACGTTGGTGCGCTTATGCACACCCCCTACAGACCTCTTAGGAAAGGGGTGAGGTCAATAGTAGACAGTCTAAGGTTAAAGTTTTTGGGGTTTGGGGAAGGAACCACAGAGTCAGGTAGAGTATTCCAGACATTGATCACTCTGTTGCTGAAGTCATATTTCCTGCAATCAAGTTTGGTGCAATTAACTTTGAGTTTGTATCTATTGTGTGCTCTTGTGTTGTTATGGTTGAAGCTGAAGTATTCATTGACAGATAAGTCATTGCAATGTATGATTTTATATACCATACTTAGACCAGACCAAAGATGGAGTAATTCAAGGTTTTCTATTCATGACTGTTGCAGTGTCCTTTGGTCAGGAAATCCCCTTTTGTGACAAGCGAAGTAAATGGGGAAGCCAGGTTTACTTAACAACAATGTTACTAACTTAACAACTGCAATGATTCACTTAACAACTGTGGCAAAAAAGAGTCTAAATTGGGGCAAAGTTCACTTAACAACTGTCTCACTTAGGAACGGAAATGTTGGGCTCAATTATGATCCTAAGTCAAGGATTACCTGTATTATAGCAAATAATGCAACTGAGCTGTTAAAACCTCTAAATTTAAGGCATACTTTGCGTCTCTATCTGTGTATATAGACCATCATAACAGACTATGATTATTATCTCACCATTTGGAGAGAGAGGAGTCAGTATCTGAACTGAGAGCAAAGTAGCATCTTGGCAATGCTATAAAGTCATACCTACCCTGTCCAATGTACTCTCGTAGAGCTCTTCAGCAGATTTTCCCAACTCAGTGCTATGCATCGGATATCCAAACACATTTGGATTTTCATTCACAACTGACACCCTTTCTCTTCTATTTCTGAACATGTACCAGGCATTTTTATTGGACAGAACATAGGGGTTTAATGACAGATTGAACTTCTTAATATATTCATGACAAATTCTGGTGGGAAAAAAATGCAAAAAAAAGTGAGTCACTGTAGGTTAATTACTAGACCATTGAAAAGAGTAGAAAAAAAGGTGGGAATATATTTCTCTGCATCTGGCTTCTTAGATGCTCCTTGCAGATGTTCTTCAAAAGATAACACAAACTTTTCAGTTTTCGATTTGAGTGGAATCACTTCTAGGAAAATATGAAAAGATATTTAAAAGAGAGCAACAAAGTATTGTTAAACAAGGCAGTCACTTGAAGCGAAGGAGTCACTAAGTGAAACCACCAGTGTGCTTATGATCTTACTTCAGCTTTCCCTTGCTTTACAGACCTGCAAAAGATGTTGGGGTTGCAAAGGGTTGGTCATAAACTTTCTTTTTCATCAATGTCATAATTATGAATGGTCATTAAACACGATAGTCATTAAATGAGGATTAACTGTACTATATATAGTACTTTACTAGCAATTGGATTAAATGTTGACTGAAGTAGCACAAGCTTGATGTGCTGCCTGAAGTTCAATCAGATTTTGCCAATCACTAGTTGGAGTCTTCCCCCCTAGCTAGATTTGAGCTTGTGGGGAGACTTAAAATCTCTGTTCTGTGAGATAACGTCCAATGAGTTACAATTCAATGTTTAGTTGAAATCTTACAGTAGTTCTAAACCAGGGGTGGCCCTTCTGAGCTCTGTTTTCACTGGAAGAGAACTGCAGGAGGCCTTCACAGCCAAAAATGGAGCTCATGAGGGCGACGGGAGGCACTCCCAGCTCTGTTTTCTTTAGCAGAACACTCAGGCCCTCACAGTTGCCCCTGACACGAGTGATATCGAGCTGGCCACTCTCATCATGGCCATGCCCACCCCAGCTCCCCAAGGTCAAACACAAACCTGATACCCCTGTTCTAAACAGAGAAATAGTGATGAGGACAGAACGGCAGGAGTCAGGCTTTGTGCTCATCCTTATGTATAAAGTACAGGGATTGAAAACTCAATGTTTCCAGCTAGTTTACAATAATGCCACCCTATGATCAAAGCCCAACATCCTTTTTACTTGCATCACACATATGGTGCATTTTAAAAAGAGATGGGCTTTCCATTACATAGTTACCAGTGTTATGGTTTTTTGAAAACCCTTGTGGATGCCCCTACAATGTGAAGATTGGAAAAAAATCTAAAACTGTGAGAACCTCTTAGGGAGCTTAAAGGCCAGAGGTGATATTCACCAGGTTCTGACCATTTCTGGAGAACTGATAGCAGAAATTTTGAGTAGTTTGGAGAACCGGAAAATATCACCTTTGACTAGAGATTTTACAGTATCCTTCCCCAGCCATGCCCACCAAGCCACGCCCACAGAACCGGTAGTAAAAAAGTTTGAATCCCACCATTGTGAAAGGCCCTAAGAGCTGGACCACCAAGAGTCAGAAAGCTGCTTGGACCAGTTGGACAACTGAATGTCAACAAGCCTGAGAAGAGGACCTGCTGAAAAGATCCAAAAAGATCGGGGGGAAAGGAAGATACTTTTAGGAAGAGAGGAACAAATGATGAGAGAAACTCTGGAAGCCATTACTGAAGCCAGAATACTAGAAGAGGGGGTATTATTGGTTTCATAGCCTCTTTGTTACCTGTGGGCCTTAGATAGGCGCATTGCTCCCAATTCCACATACCAATCTTTCTCTCGATGAGTCTTTATCCGGCCACCAATACGGTTGCTAGCCTCTAAGATATGAACCTAGGAACAAATATATTAATACAGCTGTTCTTGCTTCCTCCTACCTCTTTCTCTTTGACAAATTGCTATTTCCCCAAACATAACAAACTCCAGATTTTTCTGGACAAGCAATGCTGTTAATTGATAAAATAATTCATATTCAAACGTCTGTGGGAAGCATACAAGCAGCACTTTTAACAGTTAGTTTAATCTAGAATGTTTCCAATTGAATAAGAAACAAGGGGACATCCACAAATAAATCTCTTAATCTGTTGAGATCTACAGTCTTATCAAATACCAAATAACATAGAATGTAGTTTAATTTTTGTAATTTTCAAATACCGCAAATACAAAATTTGATGCTAGTTATCAAAAATTTGATTTTTTGATAGACAGCATGCATTAGGAAGGGTCACCATAATATACTCAAGCCCATGTGTTTGTCCAAGTGTGTGAGACTTTGGTAGTTTGGATTCAGTTCTTTGCTTTGCCATGTCCTTCTGTATAAAGCAGTGGTTCCTAAACTGGGGGTAATTTAGGTATAACCTGGAGGGTAATAAAGGACATAGTGGCTCAGTGGTTAAGATACTATGTTTTAGTTCATTAAAGGTCAGCAGTTCAAGACCTGAGTACTGTGAGACAAAGTGAGCTCCCATCAGTTAACAGATAACAGATAATCAGAGTTGGAAGGAACCTTGTAGGTCATCTAGTCCAACCCCCTGCCCAAGCAGGAGACCCTACACCATTACTGACAGATGGAAGTCCAATTTCTTCTTGAAAGTCTCAAGTGATGGCGCTCCCACACTTCCAAACTTCCAAAGGCAACTTCTGTTCCATTGGTTGATTGTCCTGCCAGCTTAGCAGTTTGAAAGCAAGTCAATGCAAGTCAATGGATAGGTACTGCATTCGAGCCTGTGGGAAGATAACCGTAAGGTGTTTTGCCAGATGGTCTATGCTGCGATGTGATGGCATGCTGGCCACATGACCACAGCAATGTCTCCAAATAGCAGTGGCTTTTTGGCTTAAGAAATGAAGATGAACATTGTCTCCTAAAGTCGGTCATGACTAACAGGTGCCTTAACAAATTAACAGAGTTGGAAGGGATCTTGTAGGTCATCTAATCCAACTCCCCACCCAAGCAGGAGACCCTACACTATTTCTGACTGATGGCACTCTAGTCTCTTCTTGAAAGCTTCTAGTGATGAAGCTCCCACAACTTCTGAAGGCAAGCTATTCCATTGGTTGACTGCTCTGTCAAAAAATTTCTCCTTATTTCCAGGTTGAATCTCTCCTTAATCAGTTTCCATCCATTATTCCTTGTCTGGGCTTGGGGTGCTTTAGAAAATAGCTTGACCCTTTCCTCTCTGTGGCAGCCCCTCAAATATTGGAAGGCTGCTATCATGTCTCCCCTGGTCCTTCTCTTCACCAGACTAGCCAAGCCCAGTTCCTGTAACCGTTCTTCATATGTTTTAGTCTCCAGTCCCCTAATCATCCTGATTGCTCTTCTCTGTACTTTTTCTAGAGTCTCAACATCTTTTTTATAGTGTAGTAACCAAAACTGGATGCAGTACTCTAGGTGTGGTCTTACTAAGACTTTATAGAGTGATATTAGTACCACATTGTGTCTTGATTGTATCCCTCTGTTAATGCAATTTAGGATTGCATTGGCTTTTTTTGGCTGCTAGCACACTGTTGACTAGCAAAGTAAAGCTCCCTACAACATTCTGGAGGATAATGGAGGAATTTGTAATTGCTTGTTTGTGAGTCGAAGGTCCAATTTGGTATCACAGCTGCAAGGTGCTTCTTGTAAAATAACAGAGTCTGGTTTCGGTTTCGGTTTGTTTGGTTTGTTTTTGTGAGGATAATGGCTTTAGTGGAAACTGGGAAAAGTGATAATTGGGTCAAACAAACAACTTAACAACCACTGATGTAAAGTTTGAATTATACTGACCTATCTTTTTAATGATCTGGTCATGTTGAGATATTATGTTGGAGCACAACATTTTTAATACCTCCTCCACCACTGACTACAGGTATCTCTCCATATTATTGAGGGTTGAGATTGAAGATTGGCCTTTTCCCATCAACATCATTACCTGATGTCCAGCATCTTTCAGTAATTTGGCAGCAGTGAGTCCACTTATTCCTGCCCCAACAATCACAATTTCTTTTGGCTTTGAAGTCTTCTCCAGCCCATTTCTGGCAATATTTAACAGCTCCTCATAGTTAGGGTCCTCAAAACATTTCATCCAATCTTCCTGTTCATTGGCATGGTTTTCAGAGACCCAGATGGTCATGAGAATTGGTACGAGTAACAAAATTGCTAGAAAAAAAGCCAAGCTTTGATTGAAAGATGAAGGAAGGGAGACATCAAATGAAAATATGTTTTGACCAGCTTTCCTGAGACAAGCATTTAATTCTGAAGCCATTGATCTTTTATGGAGAAATCTTCATTCAAGTAAGTAACTATTTGGTGTTAGCTCACCAGTTGGGACAGCTGGTCAGTTGGGGGGGCATACAGCATGAGCAATCTCATTTCAAGTAGCTTAAAGAACCAGTTACCAAAATGGCTAAGGAAGAACATCAAAATCCTTTTTACACACAGAATTACTAACAGCTGAATGAACAACTTTTTTAACCAATCTATGATTTTATGCAAAATATATGTGGTAATCATCTGGGAACATTCATTTTTTCTTATCTGTACAACTATTCTATCATCCTACTGTTTCATGAAGATGAAAGGGATCTTGATTAGGAGGGATGTAGAAAAATCCACTTACAAAGATCAGAATCATATAAGCCATGATATTTCCTATGACATTCTATGGAAGTTAAAACTGGACTTTAAAGAAGCAGGACAGGAAGAGATTATTGGTGCCTTTGAACTTTGGTGTTGGACAAGATTCCTGAGAGTACCATGGACAGCCAGAAAAACAACCAATGGATCATCAAACAAATCAACCACAGAATCCAATTATATAGCTTTGGACACATGATGAAAATACATAGCTATCTGGAGAAGGCTTGGACACTGGGAAAGATGGAAGAAAAGAGAAAAAAAGGACAACCAGGCACAAGATGAACACAGTTACAGTGGAAGTGACTGCACCATTGGGAGTCTTGAAAGACTAAGTTAGGCATTGTTAGGTTAGATATTAACAGAGAATATGCTAGGAAATGACTTGATGGCAGTCACAATCAAACAATCAAAGGACTGCTTAATTAACTATAATCTTGCCCTTGAATGCAATATTTCATTTTGTTTTTTCCTAAAATGCACCATAGTGGGATATTAGTTTGGACCATGAATCCGGAATGAGGGGTGAGATGGCTTTAATCTTTTACTCCTTATTATAGAAAGGATAAAGATGTAGTTTGGTGTAGTGGTTAAGACATTAGGCTAGAAACTGCAAGTCTGAGTTTTAGTCCTGGGCACACAGACAACTGAGCCAGTCACTTTCTCTCAGCCCTAGAAAGGAGGCAATGGCAAACTACTTCTGCCATGAAAACTGCATATTCTTGTCTAGGAAGTCTTCAAGAACTGTCCATGGCTGAACATAAGGGAGAGGGAAGCTATCTGGGCAGCTACAATGTAGAGCACCAATAGAAGGCAGCAAATGGGTATACATCTTTATTGCCATCTAATGATCCTCTGGTTATTTGCAGTTGTAATATGCTAACCTATGCTATGGAGAGAGGAACAAGCTGTCCTTTTCAAGAGCACCAAACTTTGGTAATTAAGATGTTACATTAGAACTTTTGTCCTAGATCAATCATTCTCTGCCAACCTCACAGAATGGCACTGATATAATGAAGGGAGGTTTTGGTGGAAGTTCCTTTGAGCTCTTGCAGGAAAAATGGACTGGCAGTCTAAAACTAAACAAACGATTTAAAAAGCTTCACTTAATTTAGTATTATTTTTTTTTCCTCATTCAAGTTGCTGAATTAGAAAAATCAAACCATATTTGGAGGGGGATGTTGGGGAAGAAGTGAAGGACTTAGTAACACACTATCCTTCCCCAGTTCTGTCTGTGAAGAAAAAATGTCAAGAAGAAGAATGTAGACATGAATTTTATGAATTATGGAGAACCTACTTAATCAAGTCTTTTTGTCATGTCATGGGCATTAAGTGCAGTCAATTTTTTTTCCAAACCTAACAGGCTTTTCAGCTATGTTTTGAGCAAATTATTTTTTTCACTAGGAAATGAACAAATAGAAATGACTTGTAGTAACCTTTAACTTTGGATTCCCCGAAAGAAGATGCTTGACATGATTTGGAGCATGTCAAGATATGCTCTTAGCTCTGTCAGCAATTATTTAACCCAAACAATTTAAGACATTTGATATTAAGATATTCTCCAGGTTTTCAAGAAGAGACAGGACAGCCACTTGTCCAGAATGGTATGGGGTCTCCTGCTTGAGCCAAGGGTTATACTACAAGCCCTCCAAGATCCCTTCCAGCCCTATTATTCTAAGTTCTATTACTATTACTGCAGAAGAAAACTGCATGATCCAGAAGATAAACCTACCTAAGTAGCTGCTAACAGAAGCCCTGCAAAGTAACTTCTTCCTTTTGATTCCAAAGGAAATTCATCATATGCAAGGCTAAAATTATTATTCAGGTTAAAAGGCTCATCATACCCCAAAGTACATAAGGCTTCTAAAATAATGTCAATGCAGAAAATTAAATACTTACAGGACTTGACCATGTTCAATGAGCAGGGTAAGGATGCAAATCTGTGCTCTTATTTGTACTCAGGAGGCATCTGGCTGAGGGGAATGGATTCAACTCATATCAGCCAGGTGGGCGGGACTCAGTGGGCATGGCCATCGGAGTGTCACCAGATGGGCATGCCCAGATCAAAGGATTAGGTGCAGCCAGCTCAACACAGATGACTCGGGATGGCTGGGTGAGTGCGGCCAGGTGGATGCAGAACAAGTTGCCCCAGGCAACTGGATATGGAGCCAACTCAGTACTGTGCCAGAACAAAAATCACCTGGAGACATGGTGGCAAACAGGAAGCAGGTAAGCTGGCAAAATTTGAAAGGCAAAGGGTGGATTCTCGCCCCCCGTCCCCAAATTTGGATAAATGCTCCTTTTTCCTTTTTGCTTCCCAGGAAAGATTTATCTGGTAAGTTTGACAGGGAAGGGGGTGGCTGGGAGGATTCTGCCAAACTTAGCAGAGGAAGCTCTCCTGGCAAGCAGAAAGGAAAAAAAATAAGCATTGGGGAAATCCAACCAGTGGTGGGATTCGAATAATTTAACAACCGATTCTCTTCCCTAATGACCAGCTGGGTGGGCATGGCTGGGTGAGCATGAGCAACTTGATGTCACTCACGTCAAGAAGGGCCAGCTTGCCATGCCCAGCCCCCCTCCCCTCCTCACAGTCACTCCTTGTTATACCCAGCCACACCAAAGCGAGTAGTTTTCAAATAAAAATAATGCTTGCCTTGTGCAAATAAATAACAAACATCTTGACTTCAGGTTGACTTTGCAAAGTACTACCGCTCATTCTAGTCTCCATTCCTACTAATAGGTTCATCTCAGATTGTAATTTGCTACAACCTCTCTTGTCTTTTGCATCATTCTATGGGAGATTATTTTGAAATGTTATCTGTGGCGTTTTCAGATTTACAAGTTTGTTTCCTCCAACCCAGTTTTCACATGCAATTCTTACTAGTTATTTTGACATTCCTTCCTCCTTTTTAAACAAAATAGTGGTTAAAGTGCTGGCCTAGAAACCAAGAGACTCTGAGTTCTAGTGCCATTTTAGGCTTGAATTTTTAACATCTCCCTGCCAGTGTTCCATCATGTCTGAAAGCAGCCACTATCATTCCAGTCCCGAAGGGAACAGCAATAAACAGCCTGAATGACTATAGACCCATTGCACTAACATCTGTAGTGATGAAGTGCTTCAAGAGGCTGGTTCTTCAACACCTTAGGTCATGCCTTCCATCAAACTTTGACCAATATTAGTTCACCTACAGAGGAAACAGGTCGACAGGCGATGCCATTGCTACTGCCCTACATTCTGTAGTGAGTCATCTGTCAGATTTCCAGCAATCAACCTAATTAAATAAATGTTTTATGAGTTAACATCATCTACAGAAACCTGGAACTATGTCAGAATGCTTTTCATAGATTACAGCTCGGCTTTGAGCATCATTTTGCCAGACATCCTCATCAAAAAGTTGATTGACTTGAATTTCCCTTCTCTTACCTGTGATTGGATTAAAGACTTTCTGACGGACCGACCACAAACAGTGAGGGCTGAGTCTTTCACATCCTCTCCCTGAAGCTCAGCACTAGCTTTCCTCAGGGCTGTGTGCTCAGTCCCTACCTGTACTCGTTGCACACATACGACTGCATATCTTCTAATCCATCTAACGTGATAATAAAGTTTGCAGATGATACCTCTGTACTGGGTCTTATTACAGGAAGAGATGAATTAGCATCCAGGGAAAAAGTCCAGAAGTTATCCACATGGTGCTCAGAAAACAACTTGCATCTAAACACCAGCAAGACAAAGGAGATGGTGTTAGACTTCCGGAAGCAGAGAGAGATCAAACTGCCCCACTCTACATCAAGGGGAGCTGTGTGGAGAGGGTCTCCTCTTTTAAATTTCTGGGAGTCCATCTTAGCCAAGATCTCAGCTGGAAAAATAACACAATCCAGGTGGTCAGGAAGGTTCAACAGAGACTCCATTTCCTTAGGGATTTGCAGAAATATCAGGTAGAACAATGACTACCGGTCATTCAATAGAAAGCGTCCTTACATATTGTATTACGGTATGGTATGCTGGCTTGACAGCTGTGGACAAAAAGGCATTACAGAGGGTGGTGAGCACAGCACAAAAAATTATGGGTTATTCCCACTGGTGGGCTGTGGAAAATTTTGGGTAGGCCACAGAAGAAATGGCCCCCAAAAGCAATTAATCTGGGCCACGCAGTTCTCTCGCCTCCTGGCTCTTCGAGGGACCTCGGAGTCAGGTCCCTGAGATGCACGCATCAACCAGCTCCCACACACGGCCGCGGTAGTGGCAACAACAGTCCCCACTTCCAGCGCCCACTGTTAGTTCTCCCCATTAGTTCTCTAGCTTTGAATTGCTCCCGCCTTTCTTTCCTTCCCCCTCTCCCCCATGTGCAGGCAGGAAAGGAAAGGGAGACAGAGCCATGAGCAGTTCTCCACTCTTCCAGCCCTTGCTGCCTCTCCCAACATCGAAGCCTGGGAGATGCAGGCAAAGCCACTGCAGCGGTAGCGTCCTGGGTTGCCTTAGCATGCTCAGTTAGTTAAGAATCACCCTACCCAGAGAAGGAGGTGCTGGAGGAGGAAGAGGAGGCAGTAGTGGAGAAGCAAGCAACTCAGGGCACTACCGCTGTGGCAGCTTTGTATTAGTGGTCCTTGGGATTTAAAAGTATGAATTTGGTGGGCCCTGGGATCCAAAAGGTTGGCAACTCCTGGAATAGCTTGCCTTCAAAAGCTGTGGGCGCTCCATCGCTAGAGGCTTTTATAAAGAGATGGGGCAACTATTTGTCTGGAATGATATGGGGTCTCCTGCTTGAGCAGGGAGTTGGACTAGAAGACCTCTGAGGTCCCTTCCAACTCTATTATTCTATGTTCTCTATGTTCTATACCAGGGGTCGTCAACCTTTTGGATCTCAGGGACCACCAAACTCATACTTTTAAATCGTGAAGACCACTAATACGAATTTGTTTAAAAAGCTAATATATTTAATATATTTTTTTATGTTAAATATAAATTTAATTTATACATATATATGTATGTATGCACACACACAAACATTTATTTATTTAATTATAACAAAAACATAAATGCTTAATGATTACAAAATAAAATGATCCGGGCTGGAAGCCTCCCCCTACCTGGCACTTTCCAAAAAGACAGAAGAGTGGGCTGGATGTGTGTGGGTGTCTCTGAGCTGAGAGGCCTCAGGCAACTGCCGCTGGGAAGAGCAGAGGTAGAATGGGAGCTTTGCTCTCCTTGGGGGGCAGCGCCCCTTGGCTGCCACTCCAGGGGCTTCTCAGCAGGCACCTGCCTGCAGAAGGACTGCCGCTCTTGGTGATTAATTGGAGGAGGGGAGGGGGAGAAAGTGGGAGCCCCTTTCAGATCCCGGGTGGAGGATTGAGAGGCTCAGATCTGCAACAGAGGAAAAGCTGCGGGGGACTCTTCCAACCTCACCTGGAGACAGGCAAGGAAAGGTGACCCTGGGGACACTTCGCTCACTTTAGCACTTCGCTGTCAAACCCAACCACAGCCAGTGATTATTTGGTGGTGGGGGAAGGGGGAGAGAAAGCATCTCTCATATTACCAGGGGAGGAACAGAGACAAAACAAACTCACTCTTTCACTGAGACCTACAAAACACCAATCTACCGCATTCCAGGAGTTCTTCAAAATCATCAAATGCTCCCACTTGCAGTTTTCATGTCTCCCGGCTCTCCGAAGAGATGCACATGCCAACCAGCTCCCACACATGGCAGCAGCGGCAACAACAGTTCCCTCCCCCAGCACCCGCTGTCAGCTCTTCCCCATTAGTTCTCAACCTTTGAATTGCTCCCGTCTCTCTCTCTCTTTCCTTTCCTTCCCTCTCCCTCATGTGCAGGAAGGAAAGGGAGACAGAGCCGTGCACAGCTCTCAGCTCTTCCAGCTCTCACTCCTCTCCCAACATCGAAGCCTTGGAGATGCAGGCAAAGCCGCCACAGCGGTAGCACCCTGAGTTGCTTTCTTCTCTACTGCCTCCTCCTCCTCCAGCACCACCTCCTTCTCTGGGTAGGGGGATTCTTAACTAACTGATCATGCTAAGGCAACTCAGGGCGCTACTGCTGCAATGGCTTTGCCTGCATCTCTGAGGATTTGATGTTAGGAGAGGCAGTGAGGGCTGGAAGAGCTGAGAGCTGTGCACGGCTCCGTCTCCTTTTCCTTGCCTGCTTGCACGTGGGCGCAGGGGAGAGGGGAAGGAAATGGAGGCAGGAGCAATTCAAAGGTAGAAAACTAATGGGTAAGAGCTGACAGTGGGCGCTGGGAGTGGGGACTGGTTGTTGCCGCTGCCGCCATGTGTGGGAGCTGGTCAGCGCATGCATCTCAGGGAACTGACTCCAGGGTCCCTTGAAGAACTGGGAGGCGTGAGAACTGCGCGGCCCAGATTAATTGCTTTTGGGGTCCATTTCTTCTGCAGCCCACCAAAATTTTTCCATGGTCCACCAATGTGCCGCGGCCCACCGGTTGGCAACTGTTGATCTGGAGAGTTCAGCAAAGCACTGCTTGCATTTAAGCATAAAAGTCAACTAAGATGTCTGAATGCAACTGAACTCCTGCGTTGTAATTTCATTATCATCACCATCATTTTGTTGTTGTTGTTGTTATTGTTGTTGTTATTAACATCCTCATCATCATTATCATTATTATCATTATCATTATTATCATTATCATTATTATCATCATCATCATTTTGTTGTTGTTGTTATTGTTGTTGTTATTAACATCCTCATCATTATCATCATCATCATTATCATTATAAATTTTATTGAATATAAACATTAAAAATAGTGAACATGGTGTCTCTTCTTTGACATACATTTCTGTCCAATCACTTTACAGTTAGAAAAAGCAACAAAAACAAAAGAAAATTTATACATTTGTATACATACATAACTTTTTATGCAACAGATTTACCATTTTTCTTTTGTTCATTTTTTGTCCCATTCAACTGTCAAAATTATTTTCTTTTTTTTCCCTTCCATTTATAATTCCACTGCTTTCTTTTTCTTTCTTAAAGATTCTTTCTTAAAGATTTCTTTCTTAAATATTCTTTCTTAAAGATTTCTTTCTTAAAGACCAATCCCGAGGTACCTTTTATTTATTGTTGCACCAAATTGTCCCAGTTCTTATGTTGTCCACCTCTTTCTTCACTCGTGCACAAATCTTAATCCAGCTAAGTCCTCCTCTTCAGGGTGGCCATTTTAGACCACCACTTGGTCATCTTCGGCGGGGGGAAATTGCCAAGCCTGGGGGGGGGGGAGATGCGGCTCCCCTCAACCTCGCTGGCAGTTTCCCCTTACTCCACCACCCCTCCGAGGCAGCTTCAGTCCCTAATCATGATGATTGGGGCTCTCCAATGAAAGAGCATGGACCGAAGCTGTGGACAGTTGCGGTCCCCAGTCCGTCGGCGAGGAGGGCTTAACCCGGAAGTTGGCACCCTACTTTTCTATCATAGTGTATGCCCGTGATGGCGAACCTATGGCATGCGTGCCACAGATGGCACGCAGAGCCATTTATGCTGGCACACGAGCCGCAGGCATACTTACCTCACTGTGCATACATGTGCCTCACAGCTGATTTCTGATTGGTTTGAGGCCTTTTTCGGCCTCCCAGAGGCTTGAAAAAAGCCTCTGCAGGCCGAATAGGACCATTTCATCACTTCCTGTAATACCGGAAGTGACAAAACGGGTCAATTTGGCCTGCAGAGGCTTTTTTCAAGCCTCTGGGAGGCCGAAAAAGGTCTCAAACCAACCGAAAATCAGCTGTGAGGCGCAGTGCAGGTAAGGGGAGTGGCAGCGGGAGGGCACTGGGGGAATTGCGTGTGCATGCGCAGGGGGTGTGGGAGGTGCACATAGCTTTCTGGGTGCTGGCATGTAAGTGCGCACATGCCAGCAAGCAGACCATTTTTGGCACATAAGCCCAGAAGGTTAGCCACCACTGGTGTATGCAATAAAATTTCTGCCAAGCTCAACTTCATGGGTTTGTATTATCATCATTCCTGGATCCATTTAAACTTTGCCTACCTAACTCTCTACTCAAGTAGGAGACCCTATACAATTTCAGACAAATCATGGCCCAGTCTCTCTTAAAAACCTCCAATGATAGAACTCACAGCTCACTTCTGCCTTCTGAAAGCAAGCAGTTCAACGAATTAATTGTTCTGTCAGGAAATTTCTCCTTATTTCTAGGTTGGTTCTCTCCTTGATTAGGTTCAGTCCATTGCTTCTTGTTCAGCCTTCAGGTGCTTTAGAGAATAGGCTGACCCCCTATTCTTCTGAATGTGATTCAGAATTCCCATGAATATGCACAGAGCATCACTTAGCATCCCATCTTTTGCAAGGATGTTGCGGATGTTGAGAAGGATAGGCACATGAAACCAGGAAAAGATGCAGATGTTTCATTTAATCCTCAACTAGTTAATTGTAGTGTACTTATGACTACTATGAAAAAAAAATTTTTCTATATATCACAAATTGCTTATTTCCTATAGGAATTGTTATACAATCTGGGACTTTCTCCTGTGTTCCTAGCTTCTGCTGGCAGTATATACTTAAACATTTAAACTTATATGCTGCCCTATAGTATTTTACAGCATCCTCTGGGCACTTTACAGTGTCAGCATACTGCCCCCAACAACCTGGGTCCTCATTTTGCCAACCTCGGAAGGATGGAGTCAACCTTGAGCCAGACAGAATTGAACTCCAAACTGTTGGGCAGAGTTTGCCTGCAATAATGCATTCTAACCATTGTGCCATCTCTTTTGGCCGTCTTCGTTAGATCTGCTGGTTGTCTCTTTTCCTGGAACAGGAGACTGTGAAAACAGTAACAATTACCCTTTTTTTAATCTCTCAGACCACTGAAACTCACTTTAACTGGGGTTGCCTTTGAAGAAGACTTCATATTCTGTAGAACTGTCACACATTGTGATGATCTCTTGCTGTCCAGCGTTAGCCACTTTACCAGGCAACAACTGTTCCTCAGATAAATTGGTGGCCCTCAGGCCTACAGAACTAATTCTCACAAACACATGAAAAAATCTTAGGAACGACTGCAAGGCCCTGACTGAAGTCCATGATGTACAATTGATGGAAGAAAAAATGCATTTAATGTCTAAAGAACTATTTTGATTAAAAAGAAAAGGAGGTTGTTTCCGAACAGAGTGATGAAAACATGAAGAAAATCACACTGATAAAGACACTGACCAGTTTTTGATGCAGAAAGTCAAAAAGCAATCTCTGTTCATTCCTTCTTTATTTCACTGGGTTGTGTCTAAGAACTCACGTAGAATGTAATGGAAATGTACTGTAAAACTTAGTACAGTGACAAAATTGAATTTTATTATTAATCTTATCTCTGAAAAACATATGTTAAACTTTTTGTTACCTCTAACAAGTATTTCCTTCTATTAGTGTAAGAGGAAGGAATTGTGAGCTATTCTTTGTTAAATATGCAAAGGTAATTCTGACAAAGCAATTTTATTATTTATTTTTATTTATTAATTTTTATGTCATTCATATCCTCTATAAAATTACTCTGGATGGGGAAGTTATTAATTGTTTGGATCTCCTAATTTTGTACCCACAATTTGCATACAATTGGGTAAATAACCCAATGCTTAAGCATTCTCCTTGCAATTTACTTTTTTTTTTAAAATGACAATTTGACTCTTTATCTCTTAGTACAATCTACCTCCCTGCATGAATTTTGGGAGTGGGATGGAATATTACATCTGAAAAAATGAGTCACCGGAATCCAATTTAGAGTTCCGCTATGCGCAAATGCACACACATAATAAAAGTTTTTAAAATTCTTTATCCAAGGTCATAATCAGTTAAGACAAGATTTTTCCATTACTACACAATTAAATTTTGGACCTTTGAGAATGCAGACATTGGCAATAGAGTCATATGAAGCTTCTTAGACAAATGCCTGGACTGGAAAAGTTAATTGCAAAAATCATTTATCAAGATATTGATTATTCAGAGTTATTAAGGAAATAGCTATGCAGGAACTATGGCAATTGTTCTATTTTCAATAAGCAACCTGTAAAACATTACGGTGATATTGCTAAAAATAAATTAGCAACCACAGACATCACAATGATAACATTCATCTTTTCTTAACCTTGTTAATGATTTAATCATGAAGTGGATATTTAATTTTTCCTCTCGCAACTTATACACATAAGAATACGAGCTCTCAGTGGGATATAATTCCAATAGATAAATAAAATATGGTTTACCAGGGATCTATTTTGCAATGATCTTTCTGAATGCAGCTAAAACATCCTGGTTCCTCAGGCTATATATGAAAGGGTTAATCATGGGAGGGAAAATAGTTGTAAACACTGAGTTAATAACAGCTTTTTGTGCTGAATAGGAGGAAATGGGTGTCATGTAGGTCAAAATAGCCGCTCCATAGAAGAACCCCACCACACACAAGTGGGACAAGCAGGTGCCCAAGGCTTTGTGGCTCCTTTCTATGGATGTCATCCTCAAGACTTGCAAGAGGATGGCAAGATAAGATGCAAAGATGACTGAAATAGGGATGAGAAAAAGCAGGAGACATCCAAGATATACTACCTTTTCAAAGGCAGAATTATCTGAACAAGACAATTGTAAGAGGGCTGGATACTCACAGAGATTTTGAATAATAACATTAGTCTTGCAGTAGGGAAGAGGCAGGACATAGAGAGAGCAAACCAATGCTTGCACAGAAGACCAAAACCAGGTACATAATGACATAATACAGCATATTTTACCCCTCAGGAGGACTGGATATTGAAGAGGCTTACAGATTGCCACATATCTATCATAGGCCATGGTAGCCAGGATGAGGCATTCGGCTCCTCCCAATGCCAGGGTGACAAAAATTTGGACAGCACACCCATAGAGAGAAATGGTGTAGCTATTGGTTGCAAAATTCACAGTCATCATGGGAACAATTGCAAGAACTTGGCAGAGGTCCATGATAGATAATTGACTCAGGAAAAAGTACATTGGAATGTGAAGCCGAGGATCCACTTTAATAAGGAAAAGAAAAAGACTGTTTCCTATCAGAGCAATCACAAACATGGAATTAATCACCCCAACAAAAACAATGGGTGATTTTAGATAGAGAAGTCCAGCTAGCACAAATTCTGTCCACAGTGTTATATTCTCTTCTTCCATCCCTCCGTCATTGCTTGAATTTAACCTATTTTTTTTAAAAAAGATAGTTTATGGGAATGGAAGTTATCTACTATATCTACTTTAGCTATCTATTTTAAAGCATTTAACTATGCAGTCAAGAAATAAAACAGAAGAAAATGTTTTCAAAAGCAAAACCTAACCAGAAAAGAGATTTACAAGCGTTAGAAGATTTCAAAAAGCTCAAACCAACAGCCTAACTACCTACCCGGGCTACTAACATTCAAACACATTTCAATCAATTCAGTGTGTTTTGTTGGAATATGGAGTTTGGTAATATATAATAGTAAAAAGATTGGATGGGAAAACAATTTAGCTTTTAGAATTTGTTTCAGTCTATTGTAGATAATCTTCCAGAATTGTTGGGCTTTACAGCATTATTACCATTTATGAAACAATGATCTAGCCTAATTATTGAATTTCCAACTATTTTGAAAGAATAATTATCTATTTTAGCAATCATATTATCCTGGAATAATACATCACTGATCAAACATCTTGTACCAGCTTTCTCTAAATGTGGTATATTTGCTGCCAATGTAATATTTATCATCCACTAGTCTTTTTTCAATTCCTTTAGAACTATACTGTTTTTCTGGAAATATTGAACTAGTGGGGTGATTCTGAAAAAGAATCTCAATATTTCAAAAAGTTACCTTATTAAAAACTTGGAGTACTTTTTGAAGTTGTTTAGCAAAGGAACATGGGTATCCATAGGGACAGATGTCACAACTGCAGGCCTATCCCTTTGGTATGCATGGGCAAAATGCTTCTATTGCAACATACACCCACCATCATGCATATTTTGATACATCCATTTGAATGTTGCTGCAAAGAGGAGAAAAGTCAGTTAGAAATCCTCACTCTCTAATAGATGCATCTAACAATTAAACTAGCCAGAAAAACTATCTCAAAAGTTCAGCCTAATATTTCAGGTAAAAGCCATTTGAAACAAAGTTTGAAAAGAAGTTAGTTCTTTATACTGATATCATGTCACCCCTAGTCCTTCTTTTCTCTAGACCAGACAAACCCAATTCCTGCAGTCATTCTTCATATGTTTTAGCCTCCAGCCCCCTAAACATCTTTGGAAAGAGTGCAGAAACAGAGTCTCTATATCTTTTTTATAATATGGTGAGCAAAACTAGATGCAGTATTCTAAGTATGGTCTTACTGAGGCTTTATAAAGCAGTACTAATATTTCATATGATCTTGATTCTATCTATCTGCTAATGCAACCTAGGATTGCATTGGCTTGGGGTGCTGCTGCTGCACACTGCTGGCTCATATTTAAGTGATTGTCCATTAGGACTCCAAGATCCCTCTCACAGTTACTGCTATTGAGCCAGATTTCACATAATCTGTACCTGCACATATGACTTTTTTTCCTGCCTAATTGTAAAATCTTACTTTTCTCTACATATGAAATATGGAGTCACCCTGCTCTGATCAGCACTTACCACAAGATTTGTAAGGCACTGGTTCTGTAGTGGTTAAAACCTGGCTGTTCCAACAGGCCTTGTTGATGGTCAGGTTCAGAGGTTACTGCTTCTTATAGTGATGCTATATCTATTATATTATGTCTTGGCATTTAAGTAGAACTGATCTGATTGATGGTTATAGTTATTGATCTTGGCAAAGTATGGTTTTAATCCTACTTATTTTTATTTTATTTATTTTGTCAAACAATTATTAGATAACAGGTATAAGTATAAACATGGTTATAAATACATGAAATGGATACGAACAAGAAAAAAAAGAAAAAATAGGACAGGGACGGTAGGCACGTTTTGGCGCGCTTATGCACGGCCCCTACATACCTCTTAGGAAAGGAGTGAGGTCAATAGTAGACAGTCTAATGTTGAAGATTTTGGGGTTTGGGGAAGAAACCACAGAATCAAGTAGAGTATTCCAGACATTGACTACTCTGTTGCTGAAGTCGTATTTCCTGCAATCAAATTTGATGCAGTTTATCTTTAGTTTATATCTATTTTGTGCTCTTGTATTGTTTTGGTTAAAGCTCAAGTATTCATTGATAGGTAGGACATTGCAATATATAATTTTATGTACTATACTTAGATCAAACCGAAAGTGGCGTAGTTCTAGGTTGTCTAGGTCTAAAATTTCAAGTCTGGTGGCATAAGGTATTCTGCTATGAGTAGAGGAGTGGAGGACTCTTCTTATAAAATATTTCTGGACTTTCTCAATTGTATTATTATCAGATATGTAATGCGGATTCCAGACTGATGAGCTGTATTCAAGTATTGGTATAGCAAATGTTTTATATGCTCTAGTTAGTAGAGTGATATTACCGGATAATATTACCGATATTACTTATGAAGATACTGTATACACATCTCTTTAAAACTCAGTAACAATTGCTGGATCATAAAAATCTTGTCAACAGACAAAAAGCAAAGCAAACAATACAAAACAATGACACCATGAGATGGTGTGAGAGTGAAATATCACGAAAGGCTGAAATATTATGTGTGAGTGGCCCAGGGAAAAGTCTAGAGAAAACGAATAGGCTCCTGCAACCAGATCTGATCCATTCTTACTTCAGAGATTGGCCGATGTTTTTCCAAAGGGGGCAGATACTGGAAACATAGTCATCTAGCAGTGAGCCAGAAAAGAGTCAATGGATTCTGGATAGGACTGGTAGTGGACTGGCAAATCGCCTCCTATTTTTCTATTGATGCAGAATGGGTGTCAATCATTTCAATTCAGCACCTGGGAAAGGCTCTTTGTTGCAGCCAAGTTGCTGGATAATAAGACCTACATGCATAACATTTGTTTGTCAACCGCTCAATAATCATAACTCAGTCTAAACTTCATAGGAAATATTTCTTTATTTTATTGCTGCTGAGATTTTATTCAATTTGATTGTTTTATGAAAAGATTCTTTGCTACAAAAATGTATTTCCATGCCTAAAGATAAATAAGATGCTAGACTCCAAAGACAGGGTGATCTATATATTATAGAAATGGCAGGGATGGTTCCATATTGACTAGAAACATGATGCCTTTGTATTCTGTGAGTGATCCTAAAATGTTTGCTGATCCACATTACATTTCAAAATGCTCCCAGAATCAAACACAGAATAAGATACATCCTTATCTTCAAAGGGACTAGTATCTCTTTGCTTACCATTCAGTTATTCTTTTCATTCTGTGAATCAATTAACAGTAGAGAAATTAAATTTCAGAAAAACACAAGGAGGCAAGGCTTTAAAAAGAAATACCTGACTTTTTTCCCTTGATGCTTCTTTGCCCTTTAACAGGTCTATTGTTCAGGATTATAGATTTCCGGTCAAAGCAATCCAAACTTTGGAGAAGTTTGTATTTTGAAGCAAAACAATCAAGATCTTATCTGCTAAAAAGGAAAGCAGCTTCTTCCCAAAGCAATGGCCATTCCACTGAATGTGTGTATATGCAAGCACGGGTGAATGCATTAACTTAGAGAGAAGTAGTTTCATTACTCCAAGGAATATCCTTCTCACCTTGGGGGATTTTCTTTTAAGACTTTAATTAAGATGCATATTTCCTACCATTAAAAAATGCAGATCTTTTCTTTGGAAAGTTTTCAAGCAATTTCTACCTCATTTAGTGATTATGCGCCGTGGTATACCATGGAGTCGATAAATAAGTCGAACAAATAAACCTACTAATTTTCAGACCTATAGGTCTATGATAGTCCAAATTACTGTGTACCCTTTACTGTTTGGGAGTTTCACAATAAAATCCATGGCAAGATATTGACAAGGTTCAGATACAGTCTGCAACAACCCTAATGGCTTTCCCAAGTACTTCTGGTTGTTGGTTCTTGTATGCTCAACTCCCCATACTTCAAGCATAGCAACTCCAAAGTACTAGCTCCCAAACTAGCAGTGGAGGTATTCCATTCATCGTCTTCAGTTATCCAGCGTTCCCTCCATTTATAAAACTGTCCAGAAGGCAAGGATAAAAATGTAGGAGGCTTCTTTTGTGTAACCTTCATGCCTACTTCACCATGCAACTCAAGTTCAGTCCTTCTCCCTTTCTGGACCTTTGGTCTCACGACCAGTTGTGAATCCATCACCACCTCTTCACATCCTCCCTTCGAAACTTTGGATCCCACCAATGATTGGACATCATCACCTGGTTGGTTTGTGCTGGTCTCACCTATTCCATCATCATTTGGACCAAGCTCAACCCCCTCCTCCACTGGATCCAACAGTCTTTCCACTATATCAGTTCCTCAGCCATCTTCTCATAACCAACAAATGAAAACGGAGATAGGATGGGAGTTGACTTTCCTCTCAGCTGCTCTTTGGGTCAACTGTGCCAAAGAGATGATAAATACCAAGCACTTCTGTCAAGCTGGCAAAATGGTATTTATTCTTTTGCAGTCAGTGACAACAAGGAACAACGAAGATACACTTTCAAAGTCAGCTCTGAATCTTCACCAGTTCAGAGCTGTATTTATCCCATATGCGTAATTACCCCTTTTCAATATCCAGAACTCTCCCAACAAGCCAACATCCATAGCTGTCATTAAACCCCTTGTATTACCAATTTAGTACTATATTATTAACAACCCATCACCATTATCCCTGTGCAACATCACCCATGACCTGGAATACTTGTCACCACCCCTCTACCAGTGTGAGTGTCCCATGCCATTAGTTGCCTGGCAGTCCGAGCCCCATCTATCCAACTCCGGCATTCTATCCAGCTCCGGCATTTGCATTATTGCGGCTCCCCACACCGACTGACATCATCACAGCAGCACCACATCAAACAAACCTAACCAAGCACCATTAATGTCCTTTAGCAGCATTGTCCAGATCAGAGTTTTTGCTGGCTACGTTTTATCTAAAGTTGGTAATCCTTCGCATGATCCGGAATAATATGATGGCTAGGTGTCCCGTGGGATGGGAGTGTGACGATCACTTTGCTGAATACTGCTTTAGAGGATGAAGACTACCAATAAATGATAACATAGTATAGGCCCATGCTGGTGAACCTATGGCATGCGTGCCACAGGTAGCATGCAGAGCCCTCTCTGTGGGCACATGCACCGTCGCCCCAGCTCAGTTCCACCATGCATGTGCTCATGCCTCCCACTGGCCAGCTAGCCTTTGGGTCTCTGGCGTGCATGCATAGGGGGTGGGCTGCATGTGCATGGGGCAGGTGTGCATGTGAGGGGTATGTGCACATGCATGGGTGCATGCATGGGGTGAATGCGCATGCATGGGGCTGCACATATGTGTGGAGTGCCTTGCATTTTGGATATGCATGCTCATGCATGTGTGCACCCTTTGAGCACTCAGGGCCCAAAAGGTTTACCATCACTGCCCTAGGAACATATCAATTTAGACTAATGCAGTTTGGTCTTCAAGGAGCTCCGGTGGTGTTTATGCAATTAATTAAGGAGGTCTTGCATCAGCATTTATATAAAGGAATATTCATATATCTGAGTGACATCCAGGAGAAGGAAAACAAAAGCAGAAGGAGGATGGAAAAAAGGGAAGATCTGAAAATATTTGCAGCCCTACAAAATGATCAGAAGCACCCTGACTATCAGAACTGGGACTAGTGGTAAAGGTGACTTCAATGCAGGGACGAGGGATGCCAGAAAAAGAACTGCCAGCATTGTTTTCAATGCAGGAAAGGAGGACATTTTAAGAGGAAATGTAGGAAATCTTCCTCCCTGAGATCCATAATCACCATGGCCCATCGAAACCCCACTCCCTGGGTTTTATAAGGAACCACTAGAATTGGACAAGATATTGGAGGGACCAGAGGAAAAACTGATAAAAAAAACCCTATACATCTGTTTATTGAGATTCAAAATGGAAGAAGAGACAGTAAAGAAAACGATAACCTGGGCAAAAAAAAAATTGGCTACTCTAATAGTACTAGAAAATTGGGAAAAATTGTGTGTGTGTGTGTGGGGGGGGGAATTACAAATTGACAATGTCAGCAGCGTACAGAGAAAATATATATAAAATGTTTTACAGATGGCATGTACCCCCAGTGAGACTAGTAAAAATGTTTTCAAATAGGTCACCAGAATGCTGGAAATGTAAACAGACTCAAGGAACATATTATCATATGTTGTGAATGTGCTCAGTAGTAAAAAAAAATATTGGATAAGGATAAGTGGATAGAGGAAATAACCAAACAACAAGTAGAGCTAAAACCGTAGATAATCTTATTAGGCATAATAACAGGAAAATATGACAAAAAAACCCACAGTATCTAATGCTAATTAATAACAGCAACCAGAATCATTTATGCGTAAAATTGGAGAAGTGGCACTATACTGTCTGAGAAAAGTGTGATAAAGAAAGTATTAGAGTGTGCCGAGATGGATAGACTGACAATGGAAATAAAAGATAGAGAAGAAACTGAATACTATTTGATTTGGAATGCAGTTGGTTAAATAGTAGATATAAAGATAAATAAAGATTATGAAATATTACATTAGGATAATAAAATGTAAAATATGCATTATAAAATGTAAAAGGAAAAAATATTCAGAGTAAGAAATACATATTGTACATATTTTAGTGGAATAACATAGATAAAGGAATATAAAGGACAGCCAGGCTTGTTCAAATACAGAGGAGCCCAGCAGAGCTGCCTCAAGCTATGACAGACAGGACTTCCAGTTAGGCTTCCTCGGTGATGGACCAAATCTGCAACCCTCCGCAGTTTCGGTTTGTGCTCGCCACTGGAGGGCCCCGGTCTACCTGATTTGGGGCCGAAGCCACCCTGTAGAGGTGGCAGGGAAAGAGGAGAACACCAGCTGAGTTGAGGGGAGCTGCATTCCCCCTCCTTGGTGAGGCATAAAACTCCTCTCTGAAGGCAGATACAGCGATGGCCAAGATGGCCGTCCCAAAGAGGAAGATCTGACTGGACAAGAGTGTGCAGGAGCTGAGAGAAGAAGAGGACCACTTGGGTGACCAGGCTAAGCAGGATTAACATCTGCATACAAGGTACCCTGGAGCTAAAATATTTAAGAACTCTTAGGAAAAGATTTTTAAAACTGTGGCAAAGAAGGGAGGGGAGATCTGAAAAAAGGGGGTGGAACTTGTACATACTAAAGAGTTCCACCTGATGCTAAAAGAAATTAATGTGAACTTTTAAAAGACTTTTAAAGAATAACAAAGTAAATGAAATGTTGCTACCATCAAATAGAGCCCCCGGAAAGTGAAAGTGAAATATCAAACTTTGTAATAAAGAAAGAAGCAAGAAGAAACTGTTCTAGAATTGTTCGATGATTTTGGAAACTTTGGACATTAGATTATTAGTAGATATAATTGAAATTAATTCTGGGAAGCAATCTTATAGAATTTGGTTGTCTAAAAGTACTGGGAAGTGTTGAAAGATGGCAGAACTTTATTTAGAACTGAAAATGGAACTGACATATATTCTCCAATGAGACACATCCATAGCCAAGAGTCATCAATCATGCTCTCCAGTAATAATCTTGTGTGCCAACAGCCTCGGCTGCCAAAGCGATTATCTCAAGCATTTAAGGAATGCACTGCTTTCCCCATTCCCTTTCTGCTGACAACTAAAAAGACCAAAGAAGTATTTTGTTTTTAGTTGACACCTGCCACCTTCCTTATGGGGTTGGGATTCCACTGAAGTGGGGTTTCTGAAAACAACACACTGGTTAAAGTGCAAGTCAAGGTAGGGCCACCCCCCATGTATATTGCAATATAAAATCCCAGCCGAAGCCATAGAACCCATAAGGAAACTCATTAGACATATGTGGAACAGGGAGTCCTTCAGAAATGTACCCCTCCATGCAAATACTTATCTTTCCAGTACGGAAGCCAGAAATTGACTCGATGGGAAACCTTGTCTACTGTTTTATCCATAATTTGCACTTCATCATATCTTACATCATACCACGAGTCCCAGTTGTGCCTAATCCAGCTACCAAAACATCAAAATTACCAGCCACCTCCACCTACTTCACTGTAATATATTTATGCACCACCTTCTTCAGTATTCCAGTGAACCCCAACTCACAATATCTCTTTGTCTTCATGTAGGAAGATGAGCACTACATGTGGACCCAATTACCATATGCCACCGGTAATTGTTGTTTCCATTCCCTGTAGAAACAACAAGGTTACTAACTTCAGCAGGGCACCCCATTGCTCATATTACTCTAGTCTCCAAAGTTTAAATAAAAAGCCTCATCAAAAAATTCCTCAAGAATGAGGAGAAATCCTCCATAAGAATAAAAGAAAATATCTATTTCTTCTGAATTACTTATTGTCAACTGCCTGAATCGCTCATTGCCAGTTTTAGCCGAAGAAACTTTGTCTTCATTCACAAGGTAGTGTTTCCATTTATAATGGTTGGGTGTGATTGGGTTCCCTCCATTATCGCCGTTGTCTCAGCTGCTATGACTCTCCTCAGCAGTTGAAAGAGTTCATGGCTCCCTCCAATGGAGGCACTAGTATATTCCAATGTTATGGATCTGAACAAAACAATAAAATACGAAGAATTAATAACAGATTAAGGCAACTTGAAAACACAGATACAATAAAAACACAGGGAATTGAAATTGGGTGGTGGCCGTATGCTCAAATTCAAACAAAACACAAAAAAGACAAGGAACAATTTGAATTTTATAATACAGATAATGAATTAGACAAAATTTTACAAGGAAGTGAAAAAAAGATGATTACCAAAATGTACAATCGTTTATTGAAATTAAAAATGGAAGAGGAAACGGTTAAGGAGAGCATGATAACATGAGCTAAAAATTGTGGCCACAATATTGAATTAGAACAATGGGAACGAATTTAGCGAACTAACTATAAATTAATGTTATCAGTCTCATATAAAGAAAATATTTATAAAATGTTCTATCGCTGGCACCTCCCATCAGCAAGACTTGCTAGGATGTTCCCTAATATGTCACCCAAATGTTGGAAGTGTAACTTTAGCCAGGGAACGTATTTTCACATGTGGTGGACATGTCCTAAAGCTCAAAAATACTGGTCTAAGATACAGACATGGTTAGAAGAGATGACAAAACTAAAGATTAAATTCAACCCAGAGACCTTTCTACTTGGAATGACAAGTTTCCGACATGGAGCAAAAAACACTAGCATCTGATATCACATATCATTACAATGGAACCTTGGCCCAAAACTGGAAATCAACAATGATACCCACGGACCTGGCAATAAGTAATAAAATCCACCAATGTGCAGAAATGGTTAGACTAACCATGTTACTAAAAAATAAGGAAGAGTGGGAATTTTTTACAATTTGGAATATATGGTACAAATGGTTGTATAAAAAGGAAGTAAAGATGTCTAGTGAAACTGATTAAACAAACAACAAAGGAAAATGGAAATAAGGATAAATGAATATATAGCTAGGTATATATGTAAAGTAATATAATTATATAATATTTATTTAATAAATAATGTATTATATAATTTTATAATAAATATAAATATATAATAAAAATATAATATTTACAGACCCCTCACATCCCAGACATAAGCTGTTTCAACTCCTTCCCTGAAAACAATGCTATAAAGCACTGCACACCAAAACAACTAGACACAAGAACAGTTTTTTTCCGAAAGCCATCGCTCTGCTAAACAAATAATTCCCTCAACACTGTTCAACTATTACAAAGTCGGCACTACTATTACTGCTAATCTTCTCATCACTCCTTATCACCCATCCCTTCCCACTTGTGATTGTAGGACTGTAACTTTTTCGCTTGTATCCTTATGATTTATATTGACTGATTCCTAGTATGATTTGATTGTTGATTGTATCCTATGACTATCATTAAGTGTTGTATGTTATGATTCTTAATGAATATATCTTTTCTTTATGTATACTGAGAGTATTTACACCAAGACAAATTCCTTGTGTGTCCAATCATACTTGGCCAATAAAGTATTCTATTCTATTAAATAAATATTGTATTATAATTGTAATGATAACATTAAAAAAGTAAGGATTTAAGAAATAAGCTATAGATTTACTTGTAACAAATGACTTTAATTGACACTAACAGAAATGTACACTACTGTGAAAATGTTGCAAAAATGTGAGAACATGTTTCTCTTTTTTAAAATATATTCTTTTTTTTGAAACTTTCAATAAACATTATTTTTTTAAAAAGAGCTCATGGCTCTTTCTTTCCCTCCCAGTTCTTCCTTCTCCTCCTCCCCTCCCCCTCCTTCTCTTCTTTCATCGCTGGGCTCTCCCACAGAAGCTCTGTGAGGCCAGTGTGCTTGCAGCACCATGAAAGTCATCATTGGCATCGGTGGGATCATTAATGACCACTTTGACTAACAAATTAACACAATCACTGCCCAACTGCAGTGTGGTCCATCAAGATGCTTTCTTTAAGCCCCAAGGTGATATACAGGTTGAAGATGGATTTAAACAGTACGATCAGGGGTGGGATTCTACCACTTTGCACCTATTCACTAGAACCTGTTGTTAACATTCTAAGCAGTTTGGAGACCAGTTGTTAGAAGAAATTACTGGCCTAATCCTGTAAGGAAGGCAGGAAGGAAACATTCTGGTATTGCTTATGGAAACTGCCTCTCCATTAATCCTTATTACATTCTTGTCAGGACTAGACTTCCTATCTCTGGAACCTCTCTGGAATTTTTTTCCCCTCCTTTACTAGTACTTTGCTTGTGTGGAATGACCATTCAAAGTTACAATGGCACTGAAAAAAGTGACTTATGACTGTTTTTCACACTTACAACTGTTGCAGCATCCCCACAGTCATGAGAGGCCAGGTGAGGAGATGCGTGCCTTGATGTGAGGGATACTGAGTTGGCCATGCCCAGCCAATAACATGACCATCAAGCCATGCCCACCCAGTCACATGACCACCAAGCCAAGCCCACCACTTAAGCCACGCCCACATAACCGGTTGTTAAAAAAATTGAATCCCACCCCTGAGTACGATGTTATTAGTGCTTTGAATAAGGATGCAATGATGAATACCATCAGTGCCAGGGGGAAAAATCTAATCACCTTTCAGCAATCCCATGGCATTAATTCATTCAATATCAGAACCATAGAGGAAAATGACAACACCATTCATATTCTTATTGTGGAAGGATTTTTATTTTATATTTACAGATCCCTGATCAATATTTTTGATGTCTTGGATTTTTTCCTATGAAGAATGTAAGTGGAGAAGTTCAAGGAATTACACCTTCCCAGATCCACCTGGATTATTTGATGGTCATGTCTGGCCCATGTCTGGCCCATACATCAAACATAAGGTGATGGAAAGCCTTAATGTTGATATTGTTCATTTGGGTGGGACAAAATCAAGGGGGGAGGTGTTTGACGCAATTTACAATGACATCCAGAACAATTTAGAAGAACTGGTTCAGATGCAGCAATGAGCAAATGGCTGGGACGCTCCTGAGAAGATATTTCTTCAGTAACTGTGTTTTAATGTGTGTGTATGCTATAAGGATGATTTTGTATAAATCTTGATTGTAAGGGTCTAAAATCTGGCCTTGATTAAAACACATTTATAATGGAAATGGAGATACAATATTAATAGACCAATCTCTGAGGCCAGAACCAGCAGTATACAAAACAAAAGGCAGCAGTGCAAAGAACTGGCCTAATCCAGTTCATTCTCCACTACGTGGAGAATGGTTGCAGTTTCCAAAATGACGGCCGGAGGACGTTTGGCTGAGGAGCTCCGCCACGGCGGCCGAATGTCGGGGTAGGTCTCCCTCCCCCCGGGTTTTCACCTGTGGCAGGGGTGGTGAAAGGACCCGGGGGGGTGGGCGACCCCGTGGGGCAGCATTGAGCCCGGCGGATTCCAGCGAAGCCGGAGGACTGCTGCCGGAGCTGGGGCAGATGTGGAGGCCGGAGCCAAGGTCGGAGCCAGAGCTGCTGCCGCGGATGGCTTTCGGGCGACGGTGGAGGCCGGGATCGGAGCTGGAGCTGCTGTGGAGGCCGGAGCCGGAGCCGGAGTCGGGGCCGGAGCTGCTGCCGCGGATGGCTTTCGGGCGGCGGTGGCCCTGTGCGGCCAGGCACCGGGCGCGGTGCCTGGCAATTTCTATCAGGCCCGGAATCGGAGTAGTGCTGCCAGGGGCGGGGCCGATGCGGAGGCCAGAACACCGCAGGTGGTTTTCAGGCGGCGGCGACCCCGTTTTCATTCACCCGAGGGCAACGTGGATCTGGTGTGGTGCCCGGCGTTTTCCATCAGGGTCGAAGACGGAGGAGTGCTGCCGGGGCCAGGGCCGACGCGGAGACCGGAGCCGGAGCTGGAGCTAGAGACGAGGCCGTCGCTGGTGGTTTTTGGGCAGCAGCAGCCCTGTCCGGCCAGGCTTCGGCGTTTTCATCTACCCGGGGGCGGCATAGATTTGGCGGGGTGCCCGGCATTTTTCATCAGAACTGGAGACGGAGGAGTGTTGCCGGGGCCGGGGCCGATGCCGTGGGCAGTGAGAGGGCCCGCGACGAGGCCAAAGAATGTGATTTGAGCCCCCGAGCGACGAGCCCCCCGCGAGGCTGGATGCCAGTTGCCAGCGGGATGCGAGGCCGACATTTGATGTTGCCCGCCCGGCTCCAACAGTGGAGGCGAGGGTGGAGGCCGGGGGGGGCATGGTCGTGCCACGAATCGTTTCGGCCTGGACTTGGGTCCCGCCCGGTTTGCCCCCAGCCTGATCGGTGGCAGGCAGGGAAGACTCAGTCAAAGAAATTGTCATACTCTATAGAAGATCTGTGGGCCCTGAGATATGTCCCCCTTTCTCAGGAATGGCCCTCTTATCTCTCTAAGACTTATCTCAAGGACGGATCTTGGGATCCGGAGAGATGGTGGGGCCGCCGGAAGCGTGTGATGGAGGGTTATTTGAAATTTTTAATTAGATTTTTAAAGGGGTTAGGGGTGGCTGGGCGGGGGTTGGGGGACAACCCGCCTGGGGCTGGGACCGGGCCGTGGGTTGAGCGCTGCCGGGAGGGTCTGGGTTCGGATGGGGCTGTATTGAGGATGGGGGGCTGTTCCGGGGAGGGTGAAATTAAAACTATTAGTACGGTGAGCGGGAGAGGCAGATTTGGCGGTTATAGGGGGCCATATTATGTTCCGGGAGCGTACCCCCGCTGTTTATCTGCTGTGGCGCACTCCGACCCCCTTGTTATGTCCGTTCCCCGGGTGGTCTGAGCGATCGGGCCATGGGCCTTCGGCTGATGTTATGTAACGCCAGGTCCATCATTAATAAGGCCCCTCTCATCCATGATTTGATCTGTGAGGGGGGAGCGGACCTGGTGCGTATTACCGAGACCTGGCTGGGCCAAGAGGGGGGAGACCCTCTAGTGGAGATGTGCCCAGCCGGGTTTCGGGTTTTTCATCGACCGAGGGCCCAGGGGAGGGGAGGGGGGGTTGCGGTGGTTATTAAGGAAGATCTGTGTCCGAGGGAATCCACTGTTTCTCAGACGACCAGATGTGAGTCTCTTCTCATGAAGTTCGGTCCCAGGGTACAGGTGGGCTTGTTGGTTGCATACCTGGCTACCTGCTATGTGGCATCGGCCCTGCCTGAGCTCCTTGAGGTTATAGCCGGCGTGGCGGTTGAGACCCCCAGGCTTATGGTCATGGGGGATTTCAACCTGCCTTCTGCCGGTGGTGCCTCGGGGACTGCTCAGGAGTTCATGGCTTCCATGACAGCCATGGGCCTGACCCAGTTAATTCGGGACCCTACTCACGTGGGAGGTCACACCCTGGATTTGGTTTTCGTCTCTGATTAGTGGCAGAGTGATCTGGGTGTAGGGGATATAGTTGTAGAACCCCTGTCATGGACTGATCACTCGCTCCTGAAGCTCGACTTCCGTTCCGCACCCCCTGGCCGCAGGGAGGCGGGACCGCTAAAATGGTACCGCTCCAGGTGCCTGATGGACCCAGATAGGTTCCTGACGGAGCTTGGGCCATTTTCCGAAGCTCACACACACGACTCGGTTGAGGGCCTGGTCGCCACCTGGGATAGGGTGGCTACTGGGGCCCTTGACCGGGTTGTGCCCTTGCGGCCTCTGACCCGGTGCCGATCCCAAGTGGCTCCTTGGTTTTCTGAGGAGCTAAGGGAGATGAAGCGCCGGAAAAGACGCCTAGAGAGTAGTTGGAGGGCTAGCCGCTCTGGGTCTGACCGAACACTATTACGATGTTATATTAAGACGTATTTAGTGGCGATAAGGATGGCGAGGAGGTCTTACCTCTCCACCCTTATTGCGTCTGCGGAAAACTGCCCAGCCGCCCTGTTTAGGGTGACCCGCTCCCTTTTGGAGGTGGAAGCGCGGGAGGATCCCTTGCAGGGGCGGGCTGAGGAGTTTTCTAGGTTTCTGCAGGATAAAATCGCTCAGATCCGGGATGAGCTGGACTCCGACTGGGCATCTCCGGGCGGGGGGGCGGGGGTGGATATCGGTGAGGTCAATTGGGTTGAGTTCGATCCTGTTACCCTGGAGGACGTGGACAGGATACTGGGGGGGCTTAATGCCACCACTTGTTTGCTGGACCCGTGCCCCTCCTGGCTGGTTTTGGCCACTCGGGAGGTGACACGAGGCTGGTTCCAGGGTATTATAAACGCTTCCTTGAGAGAGGGGCTGTTACCCGCTGCCTTGAAAGAGGCGGTGGTGCGGCCCCTCCTCAAGAAACCGTCCCTGGACCCAGCATTATTATCAAATTATCGCCCAGTCTCCAACCTTCGCTTTGTTGCGAAGGTTGTTGAGAGTGTGGTGGCATGTCAGCTCCCGCAGTACCTGGATGAAGCGAGTTATCTCGACCCCCTCCAATCGGGTTTCAGGCCCGGGCACAGCACAGAGACGGCGTTGGTCGCGTTGGTGGATGATCTCTGGAGGGCTCGGGACAGGGGTTGTTCCTCTGTCCTGGTCCTGTTGGATCTCTCAGCGGCTTTTGATACTGTCAACCACAGTATCTTATTGCCGCGGTTGGAGGGGTTGGGGGTGGGAGGCACCGTGTTGCGGTGGTTCACCTCCTTCCTCTCCGACCGTTCGCAATTTGTGTTGACAGGGGGGCAGAGATCGGCCCCGAGGCCCCTACTGTGTGGGGTGCCCCAGGGGTCAGTGCTCTCGCCCCTGCTGTTCAATGTTTATGTGAAGCCGCTGGGTGAGATCATCCGTGGCTTCGGGGTGGAGTTCCATCAGTATGCTGATGATACTCAGCTGTACATCTCCACCCCGGGCCACCCCAACGAAGCCGTTGAAGTGATGACCCGGTGCCTGGAGGCCGTGCGGAGTTGGATGGGTCGTAACAGGCTTCATATCAACCTGACTTAAACCGAGTAGCTGTGGTTTCCTGCGCCCAGATACAGCTGGCTTGTTCCTTCGCTGGCCGTGGGGGGAGAGGTTTTGACCCCCGTGGAAAGGGTGCGCAATCTGGGTGTCCTCCTGGATGTACGGCTGTCCTTGGAAGAACATATTGCAGCCGTCGCCAGGGGGGCCTTTTGTCAGATTCGTCTGATTCACCAGTTGCGGCCCTTTCTGGATCTGGGCGCACTTCGCACAGTCACTTCCACCCTCGTTATCTCCCGCTTGGACTATTGCAATGCTCTCTACATGGGGCTCCCCTTGAAGAGTCTCCGGAGGTTGCAGCTGGTCCAGAATGCAGCTGCGCGGGTGATCGTGGGTGCCTCTCGGAGCTCCCACGTAACACCGCTTCTCCGCAGGCTGCACTGGCTTCCTGTGGCCTTCCGGATTCGATTCAAGGTGGTACTGATGGTATTTAAAGTGCTCCATGGCTCGGGACCTGGGTACTTACGGGACCGCCTGCTGCCACCAACAACCTCCCGCCGCCCAGTACGCTCTCACAGGGTTGCCCTGCTTGGGGTGCCGCCGCCTGATCGTTGTCGGCTGGCGGCCCCAAGGGTGCGGGTTTTCTCTGTGGGAGCCCCCTCCCTGTGGAATGATCTCCCCCCGGAGATACGGGCCATGACGGATATCCTGACCTTCCGACGCGCAGTGAAAACCCTATTTTTCAAGCAGGCCGGCCTGGCCCAGTAATGGGTCCTTGGGTTTTAAATCTAAATTGGGTTTTAATTGTTAAATTTTATATTTTTAAATTTTTAATTAATCCCTGATTAAATGTCTAAATCTTAGTTGGATGGGATACAGCCGGACTCGTTTATTTAATCTAGTTTTAAATTGTATTTAAATTGTATTTATTTTATGTGTATTTTATGTGTTTTTAGTAGGCTGTACACCGCCTCGAGTCCCTTTTTTGGGAGAGGGAGCGGTATAGAAATTTGAATAATAAATAAATAAACTAGAGGCAGCAGTAAAAAAGAACTAACGGCAACCAGGGGCTAATCGCTAGAGCCAAACCAAATTCAAAGGACAAAACACCTGTGTCCATACTGCTCACATTGGGTGGCGGAGCTGCATAGTGCCCACACTTGGGAGTTGATTAATGTAGGATTATTCTTGGATTCGCTTCATGGTCAATTTGAGGATAAGTCTAGAGTGCACCAGACTGAAGAAGCAATAATGGCATTAAAACAGAATGGATGGCGAGCTATTGAATATGTCAGGGAGTTCAGACGATTGGCTGGGAAGTTACGAACTTGGCCCAAACATCTCTTAATTTGAGAGTTCAGGGAAGACTAGACCGGGGATTACAGCAGGGTTGTCTCTACCGGGGAGTTCCCCAATGAATAATAGATTGGTACAAAACAGTTGTGGAACTAGACGTGGGGTTGAAGGAGTTTAGAGATAAACTTGAAGTTCCACATAAGGCTAGTTCAGGTGGGCCCAATGTGGGCACAGGAAGGGATAGACCAGAGACTGTTCCCCCCAATTCCAGGGGTTGGTTAAATCTTCGGTGCTTTCATTGTAAAATAGTGAGACATAGGGCATTCAAATGTCCTAGGATAGATCCAGGACATATGAAACAAACAGCGAGGATCCCCTCTGGAGCCATTTCATAGGCTGGATATAGTGGGCAAGGGGCTAGCATCGCAGGGTCTAATGCAAAAAGAACCGGCGGTAGATCCACCTAAATGAGAGACGAAACAATATGATGAGCAGTGCCCGCCGAGAGTTGTGTCGGGATTGTAGGACAGTGGTGAAGAACGCCAGGAAGACACCATGGTAAGCTCTCCCGTGAGGCCTTTTATAATACCTATAATGTTAGAGAACATACATATAGGAATCAGAGGCAGATACAGGGCTTTAATAGATACTGGGTACCAGATGCTTGATTAGTCAATGTGTTGACTAATGAACTTCATTTACAAGTGGAACCCCTTCCTACCCCATGAAATTTGAGCAGGTTGATGGGTCTTTATTAAGGGGGGCACTGGCAGTGACGATGACTGTTCCTGTTCGATTAGATATTGGAGCCCATTGGGAATACTTAAGGTTCATTGTAGTACCAGACATGCGAGAGACTGTTATTTTAGGATTGGTATGGTTGGATCAATAGAAGCCCACCATTTGATGGAAAGGGGTTTTTCGATGTTTGAGGCTTATTATAGGCCCAGAGCCGCCGCAGCAAGAGTTGGAAGTGCCACAGCAGAGTTCAAGAATGGAACCAGTAAATATGATAACGGTGGAGAGTGGTTCCTCTTTTCCATCAGTGTATCAGAATTTAGCAGAAGTATGTAGTGAGAAGAAATGTGAGATTCTACCACCACACCATCAAATGGACTGTGCTATCGAGCTGGTTCCAGGGGCAAAATTACCAAAGCCTAGGATGTATGCAATGACACCAAAAGACATGGCAGAAATGCAGAACTTTTTGGATAAAACTTAGCCCGAGGGTTCATCAATGCTGGTCGATTGCACATAGTTCCCCCTGTACTGTTACGTTTGTGTGTTGACTTCAGAGGGCTCAATGCAATATGCATCAATAATTTGTACCCGTTACCATTAATCAGCAAGCTACTGGCTACTTTATCAAATGGATGTTTCCTTACTAAATTGGATTTGTGTGAAGCATATTATTGGGTGGGGGTAAGACCAGAGGATGAATAAAAAACAACATTCAACTGCTCCCTAGGTAGCTACCAATTCCGGGTAATGCCTTTTGGATTACAAGGGGCCTCCACGGTATTTATGCAGCTTATTAATGGTGTACTGCATGAACGTTTATACCGCGGGGTGCCAGTTTATTTGGATGATATACTGATCTATACAAACACCATGGAAGAACACATACAATTGGTATGGAGTGTATTAACTGAATTATTGAATGTTAAACTATATGTAAAATTATCTAAGTGTGAGTTCCATTGTACGAAACTGGATTACCTGGGTTATAGAATTTCTGGGTTGCAACGCAAGCCAGAGCTGATTTTAATGTTTTTTGCTCACTGTTTTGGCACGAGAGGTGAATAAACACTTCACTAAAATCTACAGGCGTGAGTGGTCTCTTAATGGGCAATACGTCGGATGAACAGCTGAGACTTGGGCTACATGTATTACAGTTAACTACTCCAATATGGTTCAAACAAGTTGATGGGTCTTTACTGGGGGGGACACCAGCAACACACAGAACAAAGCCAGTGAAAATGGAGATGGGGGATCACTGGGAATGGATATCTCTTGTGGTGGTGACACATATGACAGAAACCTTAATTTTGGGATTAGCCCGGTTGGATAAGTGGGAGCCAACTATTCGGTGGGAAGGGGGATTCCAAAAGATTTGTCTAGCAGTGGGTCTTAATCCCTTGAGAAGGGAGGAGATGAATGCCATATCAGTCAATTTCGTGAATAGCATGTCGTAGCTTCTATTAAAACCCCTTTATCCGATTAAGTACGAAGACCTGGCAGAGGTGTTTAATGAGAAGGGGAATGGTTGTCTGCCTCCACATCAGTCTACTGGTTGCGCTATTGAGCTGATTCTGAGGGCAAAATTGCCCAAACCTTGGATGCACTCCATGACACCTAAGAAAATGGAAGAAATGTACAAATATATTGATATGAATTTAGCAAGGGGATTTATCAAGCCGGGACATGCTCATATAGCAGCCCCAGTACTTTTCCGTGAGAAAGAAGGGGGGGGGTTTGCACCTTGTGTGGATTTCAGGGGCCTCAATGCTATATAGCCTCAATGCTATGGAACCGTTGTATCCGTTGCCCCTGATAAAAGATCTACCCACTTTGGCAAAGGGACATATTTTCACAAAGCTAGATCTACAGGAGACATACTATTGCATGCGCATATGCTCCAGGGATGAATGGAAGACAACGTTTAATTGTCCTCTCAGGAGTTACCAATTTAATGTTATGCCTTTTGGGCTACAAGGAGCTCCAGCTGTTTTCAGGCAACTGATCAACAGAATTCTACATGAACATTATAACAAGGGGTATTGGTGTATCTGAATGATATTTTATTATATTCGGACACTATGGAAGAACATGTACAGTTAGTGAAACAAGTACTTAGAAAGTTACTGGACACACAATTATATGTGAAGCTCTCTAAGTGCAGGTTTCATTGTACAACAATAGGACTATTTAGGTTACTGTATTTCGGCGAATGGAGTGGAGATGGATCCAAACATAGTGCAAACTGTGTTGAAGTGGCAGACCCCTATGACATGTAAACAACTATAGAATTTTCTAGGGTTTGCTAACTTCTACAGGCAGTTCATCCTGCAATTTGCAGCTGTTACATGACCTTTAACCAATCTCCTACAAACTAAATGCCTATGTATAGAGAAACCAAAACCGGCCCAGGTATTATTATGGTTGAATAACAGCCAGGAAGTGTTTGATACATTGAAATGATTGCTTGCCCAAGAGCCCATGTTAAAGCATCCAGATCCTAATCATCCCTTTATTGTTCAGGAAGATGCAAGTGATGTGGCTGCAGGAGCCATGCTACTCCAATGGAATCAGACTGGGACATTGCAACTATGTGCGTATTCCTCCCAAAAACTCTGAATGGGTGACTCTGGGCGGGGGGTCGGGGGTGGAACTTGGAGAAGTCATTTGGGAAGAGTTTGATCCTGTGACGCCCGAAGATGTGGACAGGATGCTGCGGGGGCTGAATGCCACCACATGTTTATTGGACCCGTGTTCCTCCTGGCTGGTGTTGGCCACTCGGGAGGTGACACGAGGTTGGTTCCAGGGTATTATTAATGCTTCCTTGAGTGAGGGATATCTGCCCGCCGCCTTGAAAGAGGCGGTGGTGAGACCCCTCCTCAAGAAACCATCCCTGGACCCAACTTTGTTATCAAATTATCATCTGGTCTCCAACCTTCGCTTTGTGGCGAAGGTTGTTGAGAGTGTGGTGGCACGGCAGCTCCCCCAACACCTGGATGAAGCTGTCTATTTGGATCCACGCCAATCGGGCTTCAGGCCCGGGCACAGCACGGAGACGGCATTGGTTGCATGTCGCTGCCCTGGTTCTCTTCCGTGAGAAAGAAGATGGACGGTTACGTCTTTATGTAGATTTTCATGGTCTGAATGCTATATGTATGGAACCCCTTTATCCTTTACCTCAAATAAAGGATTAGTTGGCCACTTTGGTGAAAGGAAGGATTTTCACAAAACTTGATTTATGAGAAGCATACTACTGTGTAAGAACCCGCCCTGGAGATGAGAGTGGAAGACTACATTTAATTGTCCATTAGGGAGTTACCATTTTAATGTTATGCCATTTGGATTGCAAGGGGCCCCAGCTGTATTTATGCAGTTGATAAATGGCATATTACATGAGCATTTATATAAAGGGGTATTGGTTTACCTTCACAATATTTTAATATATTCAAAAACTAAGGAGGAGCATATCCAATTAGTACAATAAGTGTTGAAAAAACTACTAAAGGCACAATTGTATGTGAAGTTGTCCAAATGCAATTTTCACACTAAGCAATTGGATTATTTGGGATATTGTATCTCCACAAATGGTATAGAAATGGATCCAAATAAGGTAAAAACAGTATTGGAATGGAGACTCCTGACAACAAGAAAACAATTACAAAGTTTCTTAGGGTTTGCTAATTTTTATCGGCAATTCATTCCACAGTTTGCGGACATCGCATTACCTTTAACTTTGTCCTTTGGACTAAGCATAAACCAAAACCTAATAGAATACTATCATGGTCATCTGATTGCCAGAAAGCATTTGATAGATTAAAAATGTTATTTTCAAAAGAACCAGTATTTAGGCATCCAAATCCCAATGATCCTTTTATTATCCAAGCGGAAACGAACAATGTGGCTGTTGGTGCCATATTATTGCAGATGAACACCAAAGGAGAGTTACAACCTTGCGCTTACACCTCATGGAAATTCAGACAGACAGTGAAATTGGACCATCTGGGAGAAGGAAGCGTATGCTGTTCGTTGAGCTTTGCTTACCTGGAGGCATTTATTGGAGGGGGGTCCACATCCATTTGAAGTGTGGACAGATCATAAGAACTTGGAGGCCTTCTAAGCCCCAAGTAAATTATCTCCGAAACAAGTTCATTGGGCACTATATTTTAGACATTTTAATTTTATTTTAAAATATGTGCCAGCTGGAAAAAATTTTATGGTGGATGCCTTATCATGATTACCTCAATTTGATAACCTTAAAGACACTGTTATTCAGCCTTTCATCTCAAATCATGAAAGCATTGATTCATTAAGAACAAAGATAATGACAACAGATCTTCCAATGGTAATGGCAGAGGATAAATGGTTTGCTGATAACAGTGCTCAAGTGGAAATATGGGATGGAATTGCCTGGCATGGAAACAAATTGTACGAACCCATCAAATTGCGAACATTAGTATTAAAATGCTGTCATGATGAGAAACAGGCAGGGCATTATGGATTCCTGAAAATCTTGCACTTAGTAGATGAAGATTAGATAAGGAAATATTTAAGGGAAAAAAGTACTCGTGAAATTAAGGATGAGATGAAAGAACTGTTGACGAAAGATATATCTATGACAGAATTAAAACAAGCAATTAGAATCCAGAAAAGTAACAAAACTCCAGGCCCTGATGGCTTCCCAGCAGAATTTTATAAAGTAATAGAAGAACAGGCAGGACCAATAATGGTGGATATATTTAATGAGATACTAACATCTGCTAAAATGCCAGACACGTGGAAGGAATCATTATTTTCGCTAATCCCGAAGGGGGGCTCAGATCCCAGGATGATACAAAATTATAGACCAATCTCTCTATTGAATGTTGACTATAAAATATTTACTACTATTATTGCTACCAGATTATTTTGAGATAATATTGAATGATATTATCATTCAATGATAATTTTGATAATTTTGAATGAGTACATACACCCAGATCAAAATGGATTTCTCCCAAATAGACAAATCAGAAACAACTTAAGAATAATAATGGATGTTCTGGAATATTATGAAGCCCATCCGGGGGAACAGGTAGCTCTTGTATTTTTGGACGCTCAAAAGGCTTTTTGATAATCTCAATTGGCAATTTATGATTCAACAAATTTATGATATGAATTTTGGCACTAAATTTGAGAATATTATAATGGCAATTTATTCAGTACAAAAAGCAAATATAATAATAAATGGAGAGAATACTCAAACTATAAATATAGAAAAAGAAGTACAACAAAGTTGTCCATTGTCCCCTCTCCTCTTCATATTATCATTAGAAATATTATTAGAAAGAGTGAGGCAAAATTCTGAAATAAAAGGATTAAAAATCAAAAATGAAGAAAATAAATTGCAAGCTTTTGCAGACAATATGGCCTTCATTATGGAAGATCCAATAGAAAAAGGACCAATATTAATTAAGGAACTAGAAAGATATGGAGCAGTAGTGGGATTAAAAATTAACAGACAGAAAATGAAATTCTTAGTAAAAAATCTAACAGATCTACAAATAATAGAATTAGAAAGGGTGCTGGGACTTCAAACAAGGAAAATTAAATATTTGGGAATATGGCTGACAGCACACTGCAAGACGATAAAGGAAAACAATTATAATAAGCTATTACAACAAACACAAAAAGATTTAGAACTTTGGACAAAAATGCAATTGTCATTATTAGGAAGAATAGCAGCCATAAAGATGTCTATATTACCAAAAAATTTTTATTTATTCCAAACCATCCCAGTTAAATTAGATAAGACCTTTTTTGATAATCTCAATAGAATGACATTAAAATTCATCTGGCAGGGTAAGAAACCCAGAATAAAAATGAAATTGTTACAAGATATGAAGAGCAGAGGTGGTTTTGGATTGCCAAATTGGGAATTATACTATAGGGCAGCAGCATTAGTTTGGCTATAGGCTGGATTAATTTAAAGAATAAAAGAATATTAGTTATAGAAGGTCATGACCTTCAAAGGGGGTGGCATGCATTTCTTTGGGAAATAGGACCTACAAAACAAAAATATTTTTATAGACATTTGATCAGAGATTCACTGATATACAATTGGATCAAGGTTAAAAAGAAACAGTATATAAAAATCCCAATTTGGCTATCTATAATGGAAGCGATGATTCACCCAAATAACCTAGATCTGAATAAAATGTTAAAATATAAAATTTAAAAACAAAACAGGAGCTCCAAGAACAAGGACTACAAATAGATTGGTGGACTTATCTTCAAATACAAAGCCGATACAATAAGGATATAAAAGACTATGGAATATATTTGAAACCACAGTGATTAGATAAAATCTTATTAGGACCAGATAAAAAAAATATTACTAAAATTTATAAGTATCTCTTAGAAGTAGAACTAGAAGAAGAAGTTGTGAAAGGATGTATGATTGCCTGGGCTCAAAACATTGGACATAATATAAAGTTAGCAGATTGGGAGACTATATGGAATAGAAATGATAAATTAACAAAATCAGTAACATACAAAGAAAGTGCATATAAAATGTTTTACAGGTGGCACTTACCGCCTTCGAGATTAGCCAAAATGTACCCTAAATTGAATCCCACATGCTGGAAATGTAGAAAAAAAGAGGGAACATATTATCATATGTGGTGGTCTTGCCCAGAGGCTCGAAAATATTGGCTTAAAATCCAAAAATGGCTACAGGAAATTACCAATGAACAATTAGATTTAGAACCAGAGCTCTTCCTATTGGGGATCTTAAAAAAAATATATGTAAAGACTACAAAATACTTATTACTACATATATTGACTGCGGCCAGGATTGCTTTTGCTCAGTGTTGGAAACAGTCATTCACACCTGTAGAAGAACTGGTTATACAAAAAGTTATGAATTGTGCTGAAATTGATAAATTAACGTTGAGTATAAAAGATAAGGAATCTTCAATATTTTATAAGGTATGGGATAGATCGGAGACAGACTGAGGATAGATGATTATTAAATATAGAACATAGAATAAGAATATAGTTATGTCTAAACTATCACTATCGCACAAATAATTGCTATATGATAATGCCACAAACAGCTGTTATTGAATTATATAGTTTTTAATGTTTTTTTGTAAAAAAATTCAATAGTTTTCTTTAAAAAAAGAAAAAGAAAATCTTGCACTTAGTTAAGAGACAATTCTGGTGGCTTTCTATGAGAAATGATGTGGAGAAATATGTCAGAGGGTGTCCTATCTGTGCGACAACAAAAATATGTGTGGGAAAGCCCTTAGGGTTACTCCAACTGGTAGCTGAACCCACCCAACTTTGGCAAGAGATCAGCCTTAACTACTCAGTGGGGCTGACACCCGACTAGATTATTTGGGATATCACGTATCTGGTGAATGAGTAGAGATGGATCCACAGAAGGTCACAATGGTGTTAGACTGGCAGCCACCTGGAAACAGCTCCAAAATTTTCTTGGATTCACAAATTTTTACGGATGGTTTATCCCATCATTTGTGGAAGTGGCTTTACCGCTTATGGATTTGCTATGAACTAAACAATTGAGGACAAAACCATGGCCTGGTCAACCCCCGGCATGGACCAAGGAATGTCAAAGGGCGTTTGTACGGTTGAAGGCATTATTTTCCCAAGAACCAGTGTTAAAACATCCAGACCCTAGAAAGTCTTTTGTTGTACAGGCTGACACCAGTGATATAGCTGTGGGGGCCATTCTATTTCAGAAGAACAATCAAGACCAGTTACAACCATGCACATATACTTCCTGAAAACTCACACAAATGGAAAGGGATTGGGCCCTATGGGAAAAAGGCATTTGTGATGAGATGGACATTGCTAACATGGAGACATTTACTGGAGGGGGGGGAAGGAACTATAGGGTTTGGACAGATCATAAAAACCTTGAAACCCTCCAAACAGCATGAAGATTGTCTCCGAAGCAGGTGCAGTGGGCACAATATTTTAGGAGGTTCAATTTCACTTTGAAATATGCCCTTTCTGGAAAGAAGTTCCTGGCAGACCTGTTATCCTGATTGCCCCAGTATAACTGCCATCAGGAGGACATGGTACATGCGATCATTCTTCCTGTGCCCCACTATGCACGCATGACTCTAGACAGGTCAGAGGATGAATGGAAAAAAGACTTACGAACTGCTTTGTCAGATGATCTCTGACTAAAAGCAAATGCATCACAGTTTACAGTGAGAGGTGGGATAACATGGAAAGGAAATAAATTGTAAATATACCCCCTGCCCTCAGATCCATGGTTTTAAAATGCTGCCATGATGTTAGACAAGCTAGCCATTTCAGATTCCTTAAAATGTTGCACCTTGCAAAATGTCCGTTTTGGTGGCCCTGCATGAGAACGACCATAGAAGACTAGGTGAAAAGTTGTTCAGTGTGTACAACCACAAAACCACGGGAAGCTTCTCGGACTTTTGCAAACTGTGTCTGAGCTAGATAGGCCCTGGATTTTATAGTTGATCCACCAGAGAGCAATGGCCATACCATGATATGGACTAAACAGTCCATATCATGGTATATATATATTTCTAAACAGGCCCATTTTATACCATGCACTAGATTACCATCAGCACGATGCCTCAACAAAATTGTTTATCAACCATACCAATCAGCTTCATGGGATGCCACATCATATCATTTCAGACAGAGGAGTCCAGTTTACCGCCAAATTCTGGAGGGACTTCATGCATCTACTAGGATCATCACAAGGACTAGGCACAGTGTATCACCCTAGTATTAATGGTGCTCTAGAAAGAGCTAATGTAGCGGTAGAAAGATACCTACGGTGCTTTGTTTCATACCAGCAAAAGGATTGGGTGAGTCTACTCCCTTTTACAGGGGTCGCCTATAATGCTGTACATTGAAGTATGGAGTTTACCCTGTTCAGGATAGTGCATGGGATGGAATTTCTGCCCATAACAGAGTGACATCAAGGACCCCAGGCCCAGGGCACTCTTAAAGAGTGGGTTGACCAGATATAAGGCACTTGGGATGCAGTAAAACAGGCATTGCAGAAAACAGCTAAAAGTTATAAAGGACAGGCTGATAAGGAGAGAGCAGAGTGTAAGCTGTTTCAGGTGGGGGACATGGTATACCTCTCTATTAAATACTTGAAATTGAGGGTACCTTGTAAAAAATTGAGTCCAAAATATATAAGCCCTTTCCCCATCATACGTGTTGTCAACCCCATAACAGTTGAGCTTAAACTGGCCACACTATTAGGAAAAATCCATCCCGTGTTTCACAGCAGTCGGTTGAAACCAGTTGAAGCTAAAGGCATACTGGTCCAATGGAAGCTCCTGAGGCAGGTTCTTGCCCTGTTATATGGGAATAGTTTGACCCTGTTGCTCCTGAGGAAGTGGACAGCATCCTAGGGATTATGCACACAAGCACCTGTGTTTTAGACCTATATCCCTCCTGGCTTGTGAAAGCTTCCTAGGTGGGTGGACTCTGGTGGTGATTAATGCTTCGCTACAAGAGGGGACAGTGCCCCAGCACTTTAAGGAGGCTGTGGTCCACCCTCTTCTTAAGAAGCCATCACTGGACTCCACCCAGTTGGATAATTTCTGACCTGTCTCCAATCTTCCCTTTTTGGGGAAGGTTATTGAGAAGGTGGTTGTACAGTAATTTCTGGTTTTTGGATGAAATGGATTATCTTGACCTCTACCAGTTAGGATTCAGGCCTGGATTTGGGACAGAAACAGCATTGGTTGCACTTTTGGATGATCTCTGGTGGGAGCAGGATTGGGCTAATGCATCCATCCTTTCTTTATTTGACCTCTCGGTGGCTTTCAATGCCATTGACCATGGGATTCTCCTGGGGCAGCTTCAGGGGACGGGAGCAGGAAGCCTTGTGCTGTCCTGTTCACTTCCTTCCTCTGCGGCCACTCTCAGTCAGTGTTGATAGGAAGGGAGTGATCCAGCCCTTGCCCACTGCTTTACAGGGTTCCTCAGGGCTCAGTACTCTCTCCACTCCTGTTCAACATTTATATGAAGCCACGGGATGAGATCATCTGTCACCATGGACTGAGGTATCATCAATATGCTGATGATACTCATCAGCATACTGTATCATCAGAATATCGGTGACACCTCAATCCATGGTGTATGTCTCGGCCAGTGGTGAGTTAAGTGTTGCTATATCCTCCCGCTTGCAGTGCCTGGAGGCTGTTAAGGGCTGGATGGGGAGCAACAGGTTGAAACTAAAGCCTTGCAAGACCGAGTGGCTCTGGGTTTGGGGTTTGTTGGCTCAGGGAGAATCGCCACCTTTAGTCCTGGATGGGGTGGCATTACCCCCAAACAGACCCTGTGTGTAATCTAGGGATTTTCTTGGATTCACAACTCCTGCTCAAAGAGCAGGTGGTGGTTGTGGCCAGGAGGGCCTTTGTACAACTCCAGGTTGTGCACCAGTTACACTCTTTCTTGGATCAATGGTCTCTACTTACAGTCACTCATGCCCTAGTAACTTCACATCTTAATTATTGCAGTGCACTCTACATGGGGCTGTCCTTGAAGAACATCTGGAAGCTCCAGTTGGTGCAAAATGCAGCAGCCTGCATGGTTTTGTGCAGACCTAGTGTGCACATGTTTCACCTCTACTATGGGAGCTGCATTGGTTGCCGATTTGCTTCCAGGTGCAATTCAAGATGCTGATTGTCACCTTTAAAGCCCTTCATGACTTGGGACCAGGTTATCTGAGGGAACGTCTCTTGCCGGTCACATTTTCCTGATCTATTAGAGCTGACAGCATGACAGATGACTCTTGGAGACTGATTTGTACTATTGGAGAAGTCACATCCAAGGGGTGGGGGAAAGACCATGGAAAAGGGGGAAATGTATGATGTGATTTAGTACCAGCTGCACCCAGCAATGCACCAACATGGCAAGTTCTAATAAACCAATTTACTGCCTCTCCATTAACCCTTATTACATTCTTGGCAGGACTAGACTTCCTATCTCAGGAACTTCTCTGGAGTTTTTTTCCCTCCTTTGCTGGTACTTCGTTTGTGTGGAGTGATCATTCAAAGTTACAATGGCACTGAAAAAAGTGACTTATGACCATTTTTCACACTTACGACTGTTGCAGCATCCCCACAATCTTAAGAAGCCAGGTGAGGAGATGCGTGCCTTGATGTGAGTGATATTGAGTTGGCCACACCCAGCCAATAACATGACCACCAAGCCATATCCACCCAGTCACATGACCACCAAGCCACGCCCACCACCTAAGCCATGCCCACAGAACCGGTTGTTAAAAAATTTGAATCCCACCCCTGGGGCTGATGGACAAAGCTCCCAGCACTAACTTTGATTATTCATGCTCGCTGCATTCTGCTGTTTCTCAAGTCTGTGAAGGAATACGGAATAAAAGACTGCTGCTTCTGTGAAAAGCTACACATCTGCTGTTCTTTCCTTGTCTGCTTGAGTAGCCCAGTTTGCTGTTGAGTGAGGTATTTTGCCTACCATGTGTATATATCTGTATATAACTGTAGTATATAAACCACTGTTAATGTTTAAGTCTTTGTGTGCTGTGTTTTGCTCCTGGGTTATCTCATAAAGATAGTCATACTGCCAAATGTTCTGACAGGTTATGGCCCCAGTATAGAGAGAAGGTCAAAGTGACTGTAAAGCCTAGAGAGAAGAGAAAAGTGGTTTAAAGCAGGGTTAATGGCTTGTGAAAGAAAGTAGGCAGCATGGCCTCTATCGGCGTAATGGGAGGAGATTTGCTGGTGTCTTGGCTGAATAAGACAAACTACCTCTCCTGGAATGTGAAGATGGAGATGTATCTATGGAGGGAGAAGTTGTGGACTATTGTTGCTGATCCACTGGCAATCCTGGATGATGGTGATCAGAAGAAAAATGAAAAGGCTTTGGCCAGCATAATTTCGGCTTTGGAGGACAGTCAGCTGATACATGTAAGGGGTCTCCAGTCTGCGAAAGAGTGCTGGAAGGCATTGCTTTGAAAGAGTGCTAGGAGGCGAATGTGTACGTGAGAGAAACTGCATGCTGTAAAGTGTTACTGACTCTGAGACTGTAAAAGGCACAACTGAAGCTGGGAGACTGTATGTCAATACATCTGCAGAATATGAGAAGGACGTTCTTGAGTTGGAAGAAAGAGGAATTGTCAAGCTCTGGCCGGAGCTCACCAACGAGCATCGTGGTTCACCCAGGCACTCCCAGTCAGCCTCCAAGACATCCACATCCAAAATGCTTGCAACTCTTGCAACACTTGCAATGATATGCAAAGCCAGCACCGCTCAGAGGTGAATACGGTGGCCTACTGGTTCCTTGCATCTGCAAAGCTCCGCGTGATGGAGGATCATGGCTACCAACTTTTGGCGTTGGACACTTGGACTGTAATTAATGTGATGGGATTGGTCAGTCGGTGAATGGTGGCTAGGGGGTGCCAGATATGGGGTGAGCATAATCGGGTGTTGTGCGTCTATTTAAGCAGTGCTGGGAGGCAGATGCTTTCAGCATTGACTTCACAAAGGTAGTCTCGGTTTATGTGAGATACTCTGCTCTTGCCTTGAATCTTGCTGGAGACTTGTACACAATAAAGAGAACTGATCTGGTCTGTATTGGTTTCTTACTTTTGCTACTTGCTTACCAGACTTGCTCAGGGCATTGAGAGAAAGTCAGCACTGCCATTTGGCATTCTTGCTCTTTTTTTTCCTTTGCTAGTTGCCGATATGGCTGAGGGGACGGCGCCAGACATACATTCTGCATCAGAGGCAGAGGAGGCATTAGAGGATGTGGAAGATCCGTTGCACCAGGAGGAGATTCCAGATGTGCAACAGCCAGTGGTCTGGCCAAAAACACAGGATGGACACCGGCCTCTCTAAAGGTGGGACAGGACTTGGGGCATATGTGGAGCAGCCCAGAGGAGGCAGGGCCACATCAATCTGAACCCGGACCGGGTAGCATTATTTCTCAGCCAGGTAATCAGCTACTTGGATTTGTATGTAGGATTCTACCCATCCCATGCTGAGTGGGCAGGCAACCTATACAATGAGAAGGCACAGGAATTGGCAGATGTGGGCCTATTCCTTGAAGCACTTAGATCCCATTTTGAAGATGGATCAAGGGCCCAATGAGCAGAGGAAGAGATCCTTGAACTGTGACAATGTGGCAGGCCAGTCAAAACGTATGTATGGGAATTCAGGAGGCTTGTTGGTAAACTGCAGATGTGGCATGAGTGCTTATTGGTACATCAGTTCCGAGGGGGTTTGGACAAGGAGATATGGCAGGCTTGCCTGTACCAGGATCTCCCATACCAGTTAGTGAACTGGTACCAGGCAACAGTGGAACTGGAAACTAGCTTAGGAGAGTTCTGGGTTTGGTGGGAGGGAGCCCCGGTGTTCAACCAGGAGAGTACAACCTTTGGCAACTGGGCAAGCGCCTTTATGTACCAGGCCTGGCCTGGATCCACCTGTGGCTATGGTGCGACAGCCGAGCCCAGGCCTACAATGTTTCCACTGTTACCTCTGGGGACATCGAGTGGCAGAGTGCAAAACCCAGCTCCCCCAATTCACGACGGGGAGAGCAACTCAGGTCCCAAGAGGAAGTGCCCGTGAGAACGCAATCAAGATAGGGAGGATGCCAATGCCTGAGGGGTCACGAGGAGTGAGGCAACTTAATCCAAGGAGCATCCAGACAGACTCCACGTCTACGACAGAATCCAGCATGAGTGGTAGGGTCCCAATGACGAAGGTGGATAGTGGATAAATAAAACAACTATTGCATGATGATTTATGCAATGCAAGGGGGTTCTTCTGTATCTGATTGATATTCTGATTTAAACCACCAGCTTAGAGGAACATGTACAGTTGGTCTGCACGGTTTTGAAAAAACTGTTGGATGCCAAGTTATATGTGAAACTATCAAAATGCGAGTTTCACAAAACCCAGCTGGACTATCTGGGATATTGTATTTCTAGTGATAGTATAGAGATGGATCCATGCAAGGTGGTTGCAGTATTAGAATGGCAACCTCCTTGTACCCGGAAGCAGTTTCAGAGCTTTTTAGGGTTTGTGAATTTTTATCAGCAATTTATACCATCATTTGTGGCAGTTGCCTTACCACTAACCAATGGACTAAACATTTCACTGCAAAGCCATGACCTAGTCAAACTCTAGTTAGGATCCCAGAGTGCCAACAAGCTTTTGTACAACTAAAAACATTATTTTTGAAGGAACCAGTTTTACAACATCCCAATCCAACTGAACCATTTGTAGTACAAATAGACACTAGTAATGTCACTGTGGGGGCTACATTATTACAAAAGAACGTTCAAAATAGGTTGCAGCTATTTGCATATACATCCCGGAAACTGTCACAGACTGAAAAGGGCTGGGCCATCTGGGAGAAGGAGGTGTTTACCATTGGATGGACATTAATGACATGGCAGCATCTATTGGAAGAGACACCGAAGACTTTTGAAGTATGGACTGATCACAAGAACCTCAAAGGGCTTCAAACCCCATAACAGTTGTCACCAAAACAGTTGAGATGGGCACAATACTTTAGCAGATTCAGATTTAATCTGAAATATGTTCCGGTGGGAAAGAACTTTTTAGCTGATGCTTTGTCCAGACTACCTCAGTATAACTGCCGTAGAGAGGAGGTAGTTCAAGCATTGATGCTTCCAGCTGTTGGTTGTGCAAAGTTGATAACAGAGGATAAGAATGATTGGAAACAGGAATTGCTGTCCGCTTTAGCTACTGATCAGTGGGTACAAGATTACCAAAAAGGACAGATTGCTATGGAAAGACAATAAATTATATGTGTCTCCGGCACTTAGACAGTTAGGGTTGAAACGTTGTCACAATGTCAAATAGCCTGGTTGTTAGGAATGATAGTCACCTAACAGTTGGGTTGGCAATATATAAACCAGGATAGTTATTTAATACTGTTTTATCTTTAAGGAAATGCTGTAATTGTAATTGGGTGTGGTTCCTCCAATGGCCATAAGATGGAGCCAGAAACCTGGTTTGTTTTTCTTGCATTTCCATATTGCCTTTTGCCTGATCGTTATTTCTGCTGGATTACTGTGATTCTTGCAACTGTTAGCAAACTACGTTTATTGAACTTTTGTTTATGATACTGGACTTTGTTTTTGGATTATCCCTGGACTGAATACTAACTGCTTTAATTGTGTATGACTTGGACTGTTTATTGGACTTTGCTTACCCGTTTACTGGAAGTAAAACCTACATTTTACTATTCAGTGTATCTGTGTGCTAGTTGTGTGTTATTCATCACCATTCTCACTATGTTTCCCTGAGTGCACTCATTCTCCTAATGGGGAATACTTCAACACTGGTCATTTTGGGTTTCTAAAAACTTTACATTTGGCAAAGCAGCAGTTTTGATGGCCGCGCATGAAAGCCTATATAGAAGAATATGTAAAAGACTGCAATACTTGCGCGACTGCAAAACCCCAGCCAGGGAAACCTATTGGCTTTCTACAATCAGTAGCTAATCCTGAAAAACTGTAGCAAGAGATGGCTATGGATTTCATAGTCTACCAGACAGCAACGATCACACAGTGATTTGGACCATAGTCAACTTGTTTTTGAAGCAAGCTCATTTTATTCGGTGCGTAAGATTACCATCTGCCTGACATCTAACTAGGCTCTTCACCAACCATGTATATAGGCTTCATGGAGTACCATGATGCATCATATTGCACAGGGGTGTACAATTCACCAATAGGCTTTGGAGGGACTTTATTCAACTGATAAGATCTTCACAGGGATTGAGTACTGCATACCATCCGAGCACAAACGGAGCCTCATAGAGTGTGAATGCTGTGTTGGAATGTTATCTAAGATGTTATGTCTCATATCAACAGATGAACTGGGTGACTCCTCCCATTCTCAGAAGTGACATATAAAATGCTGTGCATCAAAGCACAGGATTTACTCCTTTCAGGGTAGTTTATGGGGTAGATCTAACACCAATACCAGAATGGCCCCAATACCCAAAAGTACAGGGCACACTGAAGGATTGGATGGATAGTGTTCAGAGTACCTTGGGCCCTGTAAAGCAGGTCTTAGCAAAGGCTGCCAATGTCCACAAATTACAGGCAGGTAAGAGGAGGATGGAGGGAAAACCCTTTCAGCTAGGAGATCAGATGTATCTTGCCACAAAATACATAAAACTAAAAGTGCCGTGCCAGAAACTGGGCCCAAAACACATCGGGCTCTTTCCCATCATACAAGTAGTAAACCCTGTGACTGTAGAACTCACTTTACCTGCACTGTTAGGAAAGGTCCATCCTGTATATCACGCTTGGCTCGCGCCACAGCTTGACACCATCAGACGTACCAGCTGGTGGAGGCTAGCCATGAGTAAAGCCTGCCACGAACTCTCCAAGCCAGCTACAACATAGGCTCAGCAACGGACCCTTCAGATCCATTTCGTGCACCACAGCAGCGGTGGGCACTGACAATCTGCATCAGCAGGGCATTGGCTAGCCATGATGTGATGCCCATCTGATTGCAGCAGCACTACGAACCCAAGCCGGCCAGAGATCGCTGAGCCAAGATGGACATCTAGAAGCATATTAACTTGATGGTGGAGTTAGGGGGTCCACTTAATTTAGCACAGATTGGTGATGGGTGATGGTGATCAGTGAACTGTGGTATTAGCTGTCACCAATTAGGAACAGGATGTTGGCTACCTGTGGTGAGGGGCTGCCAGATGTGGGAAGGTGATTATTGAATGGAATAAATAGAACGCTGGGGATCTGTGCTAACTTTATTTACATATGCTCACTGCTCCTTGCTGCCCCTGTAGTATATAAACCACTGTTAATTTCTAAGCCTCTGTGTGCTGTGTTTTGCTCCTGGGTTATCTCATAAAGGTAGTCATGCTGCCAAACACTCTGACAAATAGGAGGCAACATAAATTCAATAAATAAATAAACAAGCTCTGCACCTGAGCTGTCTGGGTCTGTGATGGGAGACCAATATGAAATAGACAAGACCTTATATTCTAAGGTCCTTAGGGGCCATCAATATTTAGTGCAATGGAAAGGATACCCCTCTAATGAATCATCATGAGTGGCAGGATCGGGTGTACAAGCACCTCGCCTTCTCAAAACATTCCATCAGCAGTATCCCCGCAAGGCAGGGGGGAACGCCAGTGTATGCTAGGTGAGTGAAGAACACCATTTGTTTTCCTGTTTTTCAGGTGTGTCCCTGGCAGAGGGAGCCATATGTCAAGCTCTGGCTTGGAGCTCGCCACTAAGCCCAGGCCATGCCTGCCTACCCTACAATTGCCTGCCAGCTGACAGGAGCTGGAATACATTACAGTGGCCTTTGAGGGCAGCGCAGACCTCCAACTAGTCAACGATTGAGCAACAGCACTACAGTGGCCTGTAAGGGGTGGCACAGACCTCCAGCTGATCAGTGATCAAGCAGCAGAGGCAGAGATGCTAGGACACCTGATGGGAGCTTGCTCCATGATACTGGCAACCGGATGGTGGCTACAGAAGCCAGAGCGGATATTGGGGACACGTGGGGAATGGGATAGAGGGTATTTAGGAGCACTGGGAGGTAGACACTCCCAGCGCTGACTTTATGTGGATTACCTTAGTTATCTTGCTCATTACTTCCAGGGACTTGATGGTGTGTAGGCGTTGTGCATTCTGGATATTTTTGTCTTGGATGGCAAACCTCAGACAAAGAACATTCCGTGCAAAGTGCAACGTTTGCATGTTTACCCGGAGGAAACATTTGTATGTTTACCTGGAGAAAACAAGACCTTAACACCCAGATAGGACGGAACAAAGGCAGGAACTGAAGCTTATGTTAATCTTAATTAAAGTTAATCCTAACTAGAGGTGAATGTATAAACTGCTTAAGCAGATAGTAACAAAGGTTGTCTAAATAGATGTATAGTGTATAAATTAACCACTGGTATGCTACTATGGATATAGATAGAACGAACTCTGGCAATAGAGCAGACAGCTCTTCTTATTCTCAACCTGACAATAAAGAAAGCAGCTTGTCTCATCTTCATGTGGTCCTGAGTCTTGATTCCTACAAGTGGCGCCTTGAATAGGAACTCCTTACTTCATCTGGCAAGGATTTGGTGCACCTTCAACCTTTCAAAGGTTTCTGTAAGTATAGGGTCTTCGCTTTCTGAAGAGCAGAGAAAGCATGTGGAGGAATTAGGATATCTTTTAAAGAAAAATCATACAGATGTATCTCAGCGCAGTCTCACAAGGCTGGTCCAGGAGATTGCAGCTCAATGTTTATGGTATCCAGAAAAAGGGTCTCTTAGGTTAGTAGATTGGGAAAAAATTGGAATTACTTTACATACAGAGCCAAGGGCTAGCGTGGAGATTTTACATGCTTGGCATTTATGTCGGCATGCAGTTGAGATATTTGGCACTAATGAGGTTTCTCTATTAGCACCCCCTCCTTCACAAAACACAGCCCTCATAGTTTGTCCTCCTTCTTCATCAGAATATCTGACTATCTCTCCCTCTGCTCCCTTAGACACAGGACAAAAACCTCCTGATCCGGTTATTCAAACATCTTTTCAAAAAATGGTGGAGACATGTAAAAAGGATGTCTCCATGCCAGGGGCAGAGTTAGCTGAACTATTGTCTGTCTGTCCTGTGCAGTATCATCCAGGTCAAGGCCAACAGCTGGGTCAGCAGATAGCAGAATGGGAAGGTTTACCTTATCAGATATTAAGGGAATTGAAAAAAGCTGTTACAGACTATGGTATTAGTAGTAATTTTACTAGAGGACTTATGGAGGGTATTAAAAATGGATATACCATGATTCCTGAAGATTGGAAACAAATTTTTTGTATGATTCTAACTTCAATGCAATATGTAGTCTGGGAAAGTGAGTATATGAGACATGCTCAAGCAGCTGCAATGGGAGGAGGAGGAGCTTACACTGTAGAACAATTGTTTGGCTCTGGACAATTTGCAGCTATCCCTGCGCAAATTATCCTCCCACCTGCGACTTTAGCTGTTGTGTCAGAATGTGCATACCGAGCATTTCTGAAAGTTCCTCAGACTAGGGAACCTAGAGCAAATTTTCTAACATCAGACAGGGAGTTAATGAGCCTTATGCTGATTTTGTGGAACGGTTATCAAAGGCCATTCGGCAACAATTCGATCATCAAGAAGCAGCTGGGGAGCTTCTTCATCAATTGCTATTGAAAATGCTAATGGTGATTGTAAAAGAGCTTTACAACCATTAAAGGCAACAGATCATTATACCCTGGCAGATATGCTACGTGTCTGTCAAGATATTGGGTCACAAACCTATAAAATGCATTTATTAGCTGCAGCAATTCAAAAGGGCCAAAAGCCCTCAGGAAATTGTTTTCGATGTGGTAAACCAGGGCATTTTCAAAAAGAATGCCATTCTGTTCCTAATATTGCTAAAAACTGACCATCTAAAAAATGCCCGATTTGTAAAAAGGGTTTTCTTTGGGCTAATCAATGTAGATTCCATTCGGGAAACTTGCCCATGGGTGTGGCACCCACCCAGAATCCAAAGCATGCCTACCCCATAACCCTGACTCCACCACAGTCACTCTCTCCCACGCCACCCCGGCCACAGCCGGTAGTGCTGGGATCAATTTGATTACACAATTAGAAGTTGAATTTAAATTTCCAATGGAAGTTAAATTGGTTCCCTCTCAATACAAAGGCCCTCTTCCTTCAGGTCTTGTTGGTTTAATATTACCTCGTTCCTCTGCTCATAAGCTAGGACGCTTTGTGGTGCCTGGTGTTATTGACTCTGACTACACTGGCACCCTTATGATACAAATTTGAGTTAACCTCCCACAACGTATCCCTTCTTATTCTTCTATTGCTCATTTGCTTCTTCTTCCTTATGAAGTTCCTTCTCCTGGGTCTGGAATACGTGGAAATGCAGGCTTTGGCTCCACCTCTCCTTCAATGGGTCTACTTCAGCCATTAACATTACGTTGACCTTTACTAACACTTTACCTTAATAAGCAACCTTTTCAAGGGCTATTGGATACAGGGGCCGATGTTACTGTCATCTCCTCTTTACAGTGGCCTGTTCAATGGCCTAAGAAAGCTGTTTCTTCCTTGTGGGGCGTGGGTGGCTCCACTTCAGCTTGGCAAAGTGTTCAGGATATTGACATTTCCACTGCTGCTGGTAAGTTCTTTTCTTTAAAACCATATATTTTGGATATTCATACTAATATATGGGGTCGTGATGTTCTTGTCTTTTTAAATGCTCATTTAATTTTGGATGATGGCTCTCCCACTTAAGTGGCTCTGTTCTACTCCTGTATGGGTGGAACAATGGCCTCTTCCTGTTGATAAACTTTCAGCTTTACAGCATTTAGTTCATGAACAACTTTTAGCAAGACATATTGAATTTTCTACCAGTCCATGGAATACTCCTGTTTTTGTAATAAAAAAGAAAAGTGGGAAATGGAGATTCTTACAGGATTGCCACTGGCTGTCTATATATACCTGTTTCTGATAAGCAGGTCCACATACATGAATGACTTAATTTATCTGCTATTCCACCTCGTAATATTTACCCTTATCAGTCCGCTTTAGAAGACATAATAATTAAAGCAAGAAAGCGAGCTTTAGTTCTTACTGGATGTGATCTAAGTAGTATAGCTGTGCTGTCCCAGCCAGTCTATGGAATGGGTTAGTTACTTAGGATTTGTGAGCTGTCCCCTTAAGGGAATGCATCATAGGAAATGTAGGCAAGGGTATCCTGGGAAACGTAGTTCATATCATGTGACTACATCTGTAATCCTGATTGGCCACTAAATTGACCCTCGAGGGGTTGAAGGAGGTTGCCCTCCATTCTTACCTGCACTCATTACTGATAACATCGTTTTCTTCTATTGATACAAGATGGGTTAGGAGATAACTATTTTCCACGTGCAAGGCAGATATACAAAGGATTGGTTATTGAAAGAGGAACTTCGTCACAAATGTGAGTTACGAGGATACCTGATGTACCAATAAATGAACTTTGTTATGGAAGCTTTGTTGAGTTATCTATCTGCATTTGCAGAGCTATGAGTCTACCTCTGTGCAAGGCAGAACAGTGGAAAATATATCCTGATTCATCAAAAAATTAAAGTTTAATGAATTTATGATATGCTAGTGATATTGAAGCCAGGAATGAATACGCAATGTTGACTTGAAACTGCATGCTTCATCATCTCTCTCTGTGAGCATCTTTGGAAGCTGTTTACATGGTGGGAGGGATCGGATTCCCCCACGAGCTACAGACAAAGAGAAGTTTCTACACCCACCCACCCACTCCCTCCTCTACTCAATTTGGCTTTGGCTATCTCAGAGACCCTATTTGCATAACAAGGAATGTAATTACCCAGTTCCCAAAAGATCATCAAAGATCAAGGTTCAGTTTGAACCTTGAAGGAATCTTGCTTGTATTTTTAAATGTAAACCAGAAGCTGTTTTGCCATACTCATCTTGCAGGAAAGAAGCCTCAAACAGACTCTTTCCAGCCAATTTAAAACTGATCAAGGTACATCCTAAAAGGCTAATCCCTCTTCCACAGGAAGTCACTCATTAAACTACCTCATCGAACCCTTTACCTCAAACAAAGCTGCAAAACCAGTTTGAGTTACAAGAAAGCCCCCCCCTTTCAACGATAGAAGAAACTCAATTTGTAAAACAAAGGGAGGAGTCAGAGTTACCCATCTGCCTGACTTCTCCCCTACTGCTACGGCTGATTCTACAGTTTTTAGCAACTGAAGACAATCTGCTATCCCCTTTTTCCCTTTTTCCTTATAAGACAAAGACTGCATCTAGCCAGCCAGGAATTTCAACAGGAAGTCAGTAATACAAATACCTCTTCAGACCCCTGTGTCTTATACTCTCTACATACTGTTTGCATGGTGGGAGGGACTGGAGTTCCCCACATGCTACTAATAAAGAACTTTCTAACCCCCCTCTGTGCTCAACTTTCAAAGACACCGTGTGGCTGCTAGGAAGAATTCCTTCCCCTTTTCTCTATGGAGTCTGTCTGGATTATACAGGGGAATATTATCTGGACTTTGTAATATTTCTGAATATTAAAGCAGCCCACAGCAGCACGTTTTTGCATGATAACTCCTTTGAAATTATTGTGAACATTTATTCAATTTATTTTGAATGTTCCAAGATTACCTACAACCTACCAGCTCCACCTGATGGTCAAGAAGAAATTTAAAGTAAAATCATTTATTCCTTTTTCTTCAGCCCTAGCCCCATCTGGTAGTCAACAAAAGATTTTTTTTTCTTATGTGATTTTTCCACAATTTCTCAAAAATCGACAAGAGCGATTATGAAACTATTGTGCACCTTTGGATCACCTTAATCCAAAGGCCTAGCTGCAACCTAACATGGGCATAGCAACAGCATCTTCCAGACTCTCTGCTGCCACCCTGTGAAGCAAGCGACCCTTTTAGGAATATTTTGCGTTCAACCCTCTAGTCCTCAGACTTTGCGACGCAACCTCTACTGCCCCCTTCTGTCGCAGGCTCACACTGCACCCTAGAAGCAGCCATTCTGTGTGCTGTGTTGGCATTACCCAGATTCTGCAGTACCGCCTACGTGCTCAAGTATTGACCTCAGCAACAATTCTATTTCTGCTCCTTGCTTGCAGCGTAACCTATTACAGAAAGGAAGTGCACAAACAACCACTAAAAATTTCTAGAATTTCTCCTTTGCCAATTTACAGCATGGCAACTTCCTCACCCATGACAGATGTACCAGAAGACACAAATCCTCCACTCACCCTTGATGTAGACATGGAGCCTGATTCCCAACAACCGCTTTTAGATGTCCAACCCTATGGAGAAACTGCGATACCTCCAAGGACCTACAACCTTAGACAGAGTAAGAAGCTTACCGAACCTATGAAAGAATCCTTGAAGAACGATTGGCAGCAGCAATATCGCTGCTACACAGAAACATGGGCAAAGCTCGAGAAGATCCATGATGTCCCAAAACATGGGCTGCCCCCAGAGAAGTTCCATACATTGCTAGATGATCTAGATACCCTTTTCGCACGATGGAGACTCAGCAAAGACAACCTCAACTCCATCCAGTCAAGACTGGGTGACCCCAAACTCCTAACACACATCCAACACTTCGAGGAAATTCACACGGAATGCGAAGACAAAGTCCAGGAAAGCAAGACAGCCCTCCAAGCAGCGCTCCACGATGTGCTACGGCGGGGAGCTGCATCACGGGAGCAGGCCACATCTGACTTAGCTCCTCAATCACATGTGTCTTCCTCTGTCCATTCTATACGAGCTAGATCGCAGGCAGGTTCTAGTGTCTCGCGCCAAGTCTCTGCTGCTGGCTCCCACCCTCCTTCCAGGACATCCTCCCGTCATAGCGGAGCATCTCAGGCCTCCAAAGCAGCAAGTTATGCTGAACGAGCTGCAGAAGCTGAGGTAGAAGCTGCAGTAGCAGATGCAGAGTTACGCACCACAGAGGAGGTAACACGGCAGAAGACAGCAATGGCGGAGCAACAGGCAGAAATGGCCAAAGCCCAGACCAAAGCACAGGCCAAATTGGAGTTGGCCGAACGGCAAAGAAAAGCCACAACAAAAGCAGCACATGCTGCAGCATGGCGGAAGCTGGCCAACAACACTTCCCTTCAATCCGACCTCGAAGAGTTGGGAGAAGAGAGCCCAGATACACGGGTCCAGGCCTACGTGAATGAGCAGCATTCACTTTGCAATGAATACATACAACCACCTCAGTTGCCTAGCAGTCTCCCACAACCAGGGAAGCACAGGGAAGAATCACAACCACAGACTCTGTATGTGAGTTACGCTAATGACGTACGACCTAAAGTACGAGGTTCACTTCCCTCCAACAGCAAACCTCCCCCAGCAGATGTTGTACGTAATAAGGTCCGCGATTCTCTGCCCAACACTACCAACCCTACTCCAACATCGCATGGCCTAACAGGTGAACAAATTGGACCACCAGTGCTCACACCAACTTCTCGACGAGTCGACATGCCATCAACCACAACTGCCATACTCAACCCACAGGCAGCAGCATTCCTGCCCCAACCTCATTACCAGTACGGTTCCCAGGCACCACAAGATAACCGAGCCCAGCCTACACAGCAGCGTGACGCTCGACCATCATCCCCAGTATGGGAGGATGACATTCTCCGTAAGTACTGGGAAGAAGACTACAACCCGTCATCACCTTCCAACCTGAACCCACCCTATGAGAATCCAGGGGGAGAACCCTCTACATCAACACCTCCCCCCAACTCAGCTAATGCTGAAGATTACTGGAGAAACATGGCTGTACAGAGTGGAAAGCTAAATATGCATGCCCACGGAGTTCGCAGATTCTCTGACAAGCCGGGCGGAGAATATATAGTTTGGAAGAAACTTTTCCTACGCCCCATTCAGGCAGCACGCCTCAACCCCGACGAAATAATCGGACACCTGATAGCATGGCTAGGGCCACAGTCTTCTGACATACCAAGGGCTCTTATGATATCCCACTATGATGACCCAGCCGCCGTTCTACGATTATCATGGCAAAGGCTTGATGAACTGTATGGAGCTCCTGAGGACGTAGAAGCCACACTCTTGGATAGCCTCAACAGTTTTCCTAAAATTCCTATCGACAAGCCTCACCGGATCATAGACCTCACTAACATACTCATCCAGCTGAGAATGGCAAAACGGGATCCCAACTTACCGACACTCGCCTATCTCGATCATGTTGACACACAGAACAAAATTGTTCGAAAACTTCCTCATGTGCTAATTGAAAAGTGGATCCAGTTGACTGACACCTTCCTGGCCAAAGGTCGCCACCGCTTTGCACCCTTCACACTTCTGGAAGAATTTGTCTCCCACCAAGCAACAGTGTGCAACACATACCGTGCTCATGGCCTCAGAGCTGTTAGTCCTCCTAATACCAGAAGATACAACAGCAACCAAATATTGCCCTCAGGCCCCATACTTAATACCAGAGACAGACCCTCCAGGGTGGCCCGGGACACCGAGATCAACACCTCATCCTATACACCCCAATCTACATCTCCCATTACAAGAAGACATCAGTTTTGCCCTATGCACAACACTCGTCACTCGCTGAACAGCTGCATTGGATTTGCAGCGAAATCACTGACTCAACGACAAGAATTGCTAAGAGATTACCAATACTGCTACAAGTGTTGCAAATCCACACATTCGCCCAAATACTGTACAGCCAAAGTGCAATATCACATCTGCGAAAGTGACCAACACCCGACCGCGCTGCATCCAGATGACGAGCTGCCACGGCAGGTACCTCGTTTCCCTCCTTCAGACAAGGAACTGCAATGTAACACAGAAGCATGCAGGGCTCCTCAACAGTCTGACAAATCACAACCTAAACCAAGGATGAGCGTCAACTGCACAGCACTGCGAACTGACACACCAGCCCCTCGTTCGTGTCTTCCCATCTGCTTAGCCAAAGTGTACCCTGACGGATGCCCTGAAGCCGCCGTGAAAATGTATGTGCGGATAGACACTCAAAGCACCTGTACCCTGGCCAGACCCACCTTCTTCAACCTCTTTGAGGTGCAACAGGCCACACTTCCCTTCACGGTATCAACATGCCACGGACCAAGAAGCATGGCAGGGAGGAGAGCTACTGGATTTTGCATAGAATCCTTAGATGGAAGTACCCAGTTCCCGTTACCACCCATATTTGAATGCGATGGGATTCCGAACGACCGCAGTCAGATCGCAACACCTGAAGTCATAAGTAGCATTCCTCACCTACAGCACCTTGCTCCTCACTTTCCCGCTCTAGATCCAGAGGCTGATATCCTACTCTTGCTGGGAAATAATGTCCCACACGCCTTTCTCTTCTCTGAGTCGGTAGGCGGTCCTGTAGATGGCCCAGTGGCCATCAAATCTCCTCTAGGATGGGGGATCGTAGGAATTGTCAGTGACGCCCAGATGCAGGCTCCAACCCTGGCAAATACCTTAGCATCATCCATTCCATCCGCTTTCCGACGCCCGTTGGCGCCACCAAAAACAAGAATAAAGTTCCCGCCTCAGAGGCCGCCGCCAATTAGCACACATTCATTAGGACACCCTAAACAGCCAACAACCACTAGACATCCACTAAAACACTCTACACAGGCATATGCCTCCTCAACACCCGTTCTAACAGCCTCCTGACGTTCCCGATGTCCTTTGACACCGTGGAAGCAAGAGTACCATTGCCACCCTAGAAGGCCACCAGAAGAGGCAGCCAGACTTTCACCTTTATCATCAAGAGTTCCTGAACATCCTAAAAGGCCACCAGTGGTGACCAGCAGACTTTCACCTTTGCCAACCAGTGAACCTATCAACCCTACAAGGCCGCCAGACACGACCTCCAGAGTTTCATCTTTGCCTAAGAGAGTACCTGTACACCTAAAGAACCACCAGCGGCAACCAGCAGATTTGCACCAAGGGGCCGAACTTGAAGATTGAACCTCAAGCTTTGCATGTTTTGCTTTGTTTGATGCTTATTAATGTTTACATTTTTCTTAGTTATATAGCTGTTTATCTTAGTTATATAGTTACATGCTATTCAGTTACTATCACTGTTTACTGCTTATCTTAGTTTATAGGCGATTTTTTTTTCTTTTCTTTTCTCTTTTCTTCTCTTCCTTTTTATAGTGGAATTTATAATTCCAGGTGGGGAGTGTGCTGTCCCAGCCAGTCTATGGAATGGGTTAGTTACTTAGGATTTGTGAGCTGTCCCCTTAAGGGAATGCATCATAGGAAATGTAGGCAAGGGTATCCTGGGAAACGTAGTTCATATCATGTGACTACATCTGTAATCCTGATTGGCCACTAAATTGACCCTCGAGGGGTTGAAGGAGGTTGCCCTCCATTCTTACCTGCACTCATTACTGATAACATCGTTTTCTTCTATTGATACAAGATGGGTTAGGAGATAACTATTTTCCACGTGCAAGGCAGATATACAAAGGATTGGTCATTGAAAGAGGAACTTCGTCACAAATGTGAGTTACGAGGATACCTGATGTACCAATAAATGAACTTTGTTATGGAAGCTTTGTTGAGTTATCTATCTGCATTTGCAGAGCTATGAGTCTACCTCTGTGCAAGGCAGAACAATAGCGTTTACTCATACAAAAGCTGAACATGAACATCTAATGACTATTTCTGACTCTTATCAAATAGCCTTTTCCCAGTATGTGGGGAAACTTCTTTATTCTTTACCTAAAGACCACCAGATAATAGTCACCTCTACTTTAAATCCTGCCTTCTCTTCCATTTTTGTTCGAACTCCTTTGTCTTCTGCTATCACGGTTTTTACTGATGGGTCCCCAACTAGAGGAGTTGTTGTATGGCAGGAGCAGCAGCTCTGGCATTCCAAATACACCTCTGTACAAACTTCAGCTCAACGTGCTGAATTGGCAGCCATAATTCTGGCATTACACTTATTTTCTGATCAACCTATTAACTTTATAGTTGATACTCAATATGTGTATCTGGCCATGCAGTCCTTACCGTACTCGTATTGTGCCTTAAATTTGGATGTAAATTTGTTGGCCCTGTTTTTATCTTTAAAAAATGTCTTGGAAACTCGTTCCTATCCTTTATATGTTGAACATATAAGAAGTCATACTCCTTTTACTAATGCCCTTATGGAAGGAAATCGGAAAGCAGATGAATCTTTAAAAGCAGTTACTTCTTTGTTTTCTGACCCTGTTGCAAGTCATTAATATATATTCATCAAACTGCAAAATCACTGGTTAAGCAGTTTCATATTCCTCTGTCACAGGCACGTGATATCGTATGAACCTGTCCTGCCTGTCAACAAGTGGCCGTCCCATTTCCAGTTGGGGTTAATCCCCGCAGCACTCATGCTAATCAGATATGGCAAATGGATGTCACACAATTTGTAGCCTTCAAGCCCTATAGTAATTTGCATGTTTCCATAGACACTTACTCTCATTATTTATGGGTAACTGTTTCTCGACATGAGCGTGCACAGGATGTTATCGCTCATTGTCTTTCTTCCTTTGCTGTTATGGGTCGCCCTTTACAATTGAAAACTGATAATGGTCCTGCTTATATTAATAAGGACTTTAATCAGTTCTGTCAACAATGGAACATAACATTGGTATATGGTATCCCTTATAATTCTCAAGGACAGGCTATTGTTGAACGGGCCCACCATACCTTTAAAGCAATTCTTCAAAAACAGTTAAAAACTGAATCTGGGCCCTATCATCTCCGAAAAATACAGAATATAATTTCCATTATATTGTTCACTTGGAACTACTTAATTGTCTCAGATTCCTTTTCAGAGCCACCTGTTATTTTGCATTTCCGCACAGCAGAACCTTTAGACAAACCTTTGGTTAAATATCGTCAAGCACCAGATCCTGAGTGGAAAGGTCCAGCTCAGTTAATTACTTGGGGCCGGGATTACACTGCTGTAGAAGCTCCGCAGACTCGCTAAGCTATTTGGATCCCTGCTCGTTGCATACAACCTTATCATGGCGTGGCACCACGGCCTACACAATCCAATTCCAAACTTCAACCTGCACCTGAAAACAGAAGTCCGTCTTCCGAAGCCCAAAGCTGAATGCTCTCCTCCAATTACTTGGGGCCAAGTGAAAGGTACCACCTATCAAGCACAGCAACAATTGCAAAAGGCGGCATTGCCACAAACTCCTGAAAATTTGGTTGCTGCTATATTTTCTATTATAACAGCTAATTCTGTAATGATTATTATGTGCTTTTTGCTGTTAAGTGTCAGTAGAATAGGGGCAAAGGATGTTAATTATACTATGCATCTTAATCCTGATTTGTGGGTTTGTCATGCTCAGTATGTGTTTATTTGAATCAAGTTATGCTTCAACAACGATTTGCTATTGATTACCTCCTGGCTAGATAAGGAAAGTTTTTGTAAATTAGTAGGACAACGCGGCTGTGCTGTTCATTTACACTCTCTAAATAAAACTATTGAAGATGAGCTTGCTAACTTACAGAATAACTTTTCAGAATAATATTCATGCTATTCCCTCTCCTTTTGAATGGTTGACTAATTGGCTGCCAGATTGGGTTTGGTTAAAACAACTGTTCTTTTATGGAATAATTCTTATAGTGATGTTAATAGTATCTTGTTGTTTTATTCAATGTATTCCTTCACTCTTGGCTTTGTTCTGCCCTGTTCCGGCTTCTCTCCATCCTATTCAATTACGATACATTCAAAAATCCTTACTTCCTCACAATAAAGTAAAAAATGGGGACATGTAGGCGTTGTGCATTCTGGATATTCTTGTCTTGGATGGCAAACCTCAGACAAAGAACATTCCGTGCAAAGTGCAACATTTGCATGTTTACCTGGAGGAAACGTTTGCATGTTTACCTGGAGAAAACAAGACCTTAACACCCAGATAGGACGGAACAAAGGCAGGAACTGAAGCTTATGTTAATCTTAATTAAAGTTAATCCTAACTAGAGGTGAATGTATAAACTGCTTAAGCAGATAGTAACAAAGGTTATCTAAATAGATGTATAGTGTATAAATTAACCACTGGTATGCTATTATGGATATAGATAGAATGAACTCTGGCAATAGAGCAGACAGCTCTTCTTATTCTCAACCTGACAATAAAGAAAACAGCTTGTCTCATCTTCATGTGGTCCTGAGTCTTGATTCCTACACTGGTGTAAGGAAAAACATGGAATAAAGAAAACTGGTGGAACAGTTACAGTATCTGGTCTGTATGTGTCTTTCCTTTCTTATTGCCAGACCTGCCAGGAGTAGCTGAGAGCTCCAATAACCGGGACCCATCGAGCAGCACAGTCGCCCATTACTACACTATTTCCAATGTAACCAATTGGGCCACCGGGCAGTGGAGTGCATGGCGCCAGGACTGCAGTCATCAAAGCTGAACCAAAACCACAACCACAAGGAGGCAGCCCTGGCAGGACCACAGGACAGCCATGAAATCCTAAATGGTCCCAGAGAGTGACCCAGGTGGCACCCACAAGCAGCCAACAGGAGGGCCCAGAGGAAGGGAGATTGGAGGTGACTGGGAGAGTCCTGCTGGCATCCTAGGACAGTGAGGGTGACGAGACAGAGGGCCTGATGGATAGCGACCCCATCTGTCTGTTCATCATCCCTGTAACCATCAGAAACCCCCAGACAATTCAAGGGGGGAACCTATGGGGTCCTGATTGACTCCATGTGTACCCAGTGTCTCATAAGCCAGGTTGTGGTTAGTGAGCTAGGGATACAGGTGCTAAAACCCCTCAAACCCATCAGATTTGAGCAAGTGGATAGCTCAGTGCTTGGGGGCAACTACCCACATCATGGAGCCAGTGAGACTGGAAATGGGAGAACACTGGGAACTGATTAGATTAATTGTTGTAATGACAATGACAGAGTCCTTGATATTGAACCTGGCATAGATGGACAAGTGGGGACCCATGATATGGTGGGGGGGGATTAGGATGGGTTCCCATCCAAGATGGCGCTGACGATGGCTGCCTCGATGAAATGCTTTCTAATGGTTTATTTATTCTTTATTATTATCTGCAATTCACTACGGATTTCATACTCACGAGACCATCTGCTAAGCATTAGGCAATCTTTCCATAAGGAGCAGCTTTCTGATTCCTCACCCCCCCCCCCTCTTTGCAAACATGGAGGAGATTCTAACTAATTCCCCCATTCTATGGATTACAACAAACAAAGATGGAAAGTAGTAAACAAGCGGGAATTTTAAACAGACTAAGGAATAGGGGGGAACTCCTCTTCCTTCAATCTTTCTGACTAATTTACGCTCACTTGCTAACAAGATGGATGAAATACATCTCTTAAATAGATGGAATTCTGATTTCTATAATTCTGCAGTTCTTTGTTTTATTGAAACCTGGCTTAATCCACAAATTCATAGGGACAACACCATATACATCCCAGAATTTCAGACATTTAGATCAGACAGAATTGAAGAGAAGAGAATTGAAGAGAACCGGAAGAACAAGGTATAAGGATGTATTGGTTTTCATATGTGCAAATACATTCTAGATATGACAGGATCTCAAAAGAGAAGGCTTTTGTGACAAACTGACTGACTTAGATAAAATTTTGACAGGTACTGATGAAAAGGTGATTAAAAAACTATACGGATTAACTATACGGTTAAACTAGAAGAAGAGCAAGTTAAAGAAACAATGATTGCTTGGGGGGGAATTTTGGATATGAGATTGATTTAGAGAAATGGCAAAAATTGTGGTCTCAAAATTACAAAATGACAATATCAACATCATATAAAGAAAATTTGTATAAGATGTTTTACAGGTGGCACCTACCCCTGACGAGAATAGCAAGAATGTTGAAGAATAAATCCAAAAAATGTTGGAAATGTCATCAGATACTGGGTTCATATTATTCATATTGGAAAAATGGGAAAATCTGCAATTATCTTTAATAGGGAGAATATCTACATTTAAGATGAATATACTATCAAGGATGTTATATTTGTTCCAGACAATTCCAATTAAACTAGGGAAAGATTATTTTGAAGATTTAAGTAAAATAGTATTGAAATATATTTGGCAAGGAAAGAAGATGAGAATTAAATTGAAATTACTACAAGATTCTAGAATAAGAGGAGGTTGGAAGTTATATTACCAGGCAACAACATTGATATGGGTTAAGAAATGGATAATATTAAGGAATATTAGATTATTGACACTAGAAGGTCATGATTTGTTGTTGGGATGGAATGTCTTCTTATGGCACAAGGGGACTAAATCATATGGGTATTTCAAGAGACACTACATACGAGAGGCTTTACTATTAATATGGGAAAAAATTAAAAGACAACATTATCTAAAAATACCAGTCTGGTTGTCAACCATTGAAGCATTTGCATATCCAGTAATTTACAAAATGGAACAAACAGTTAGACATGGCGAAATATTAAATGAAAAAGGTGAACTTAAATCTTTGCAAGAACTAGAGGAACAAGAAATAAGGATGAATTGGTTTTCATATGTGCAAATACAATCTAGATATGATAAAGATTTTAAAACAGAAGGCTTTTATGATAAATTAACTGAGTTGGATAAAATGTTGACAGGTACTGATGAAAAGGTGATCAAAAAATTATATGGATATTTACTAGAGGTTAAACTAGAAGAAGATCAAGTTGAAGAAACAATGATTGCTTGGGGAAAGAATTTTGGATATGGGGTAGACTTAGAGAAATGGCAAAAACTATGGTCTAGAAATTATAAAGTGACAATGTCAACAGCATATAAAGAGAATTTGAATAAGATGTTTTACAGGTGGCATTTACCCCCAGCAAGAATAGCAAATATGTTCAAGAACAAGTCAGAGAAATGTTTGAAGTATCATCAGATACCTGGATCATACTATCATATGTGGTGGACGTGTGCAGAGGCTAAAAGATATTGGACTAAAATCCACACATGGTTAGAAAAAATGACAAATAAACATATAGATTTAAAACCAGAGATATTTTTATTAGGCATTATACCTGAAACATACAGTAGAGAATTGATATATTTGATTGTAAATGTATTAACAGCGGCTAGAATTGTATTTGCTAAAAATTGGAAAAATGAGAAAATTTCAATGGAAGATGAAGTCATTAAGAAAATAATGGACTGTGCAGAAATGAGTAAACTGATATTTGAAATTAGAGAACAAGAAGATAAATAATGTTATAAAATATGGGATTTATTTTATCAATGGTTAGATAATAAAACAGGGAAATGAAATATTTTATAATACTCTATAATATAAATATAATAGAATTGTAGAGCTAATGTAATGTAAGGATAAATTACTATTGAATAGATTGGTGATGATCAAATGAATGTTATAAAATAGGCTACATTAAAACGAGTATTTGCTCACATAAAATGATAGAAGGATAGTAACAGTCTAATAAATAATTAATAATGACAATACTAGAAATATATATAATTTATACACAAGTTGAGAATTAAATTGTAATGACTGCAGAGATTAAGCACAAGAGATTTGTACCAACTGACACACTGTATGTAAATTGAAAGATGGTTTTATGTTTTTTGTGTGTGTTTTGTGTATGTTTATTTTAAAAAAAAACTTTAAAAAAACCAGTAGAAACCTTCAAATTTCTAGGTTGTACTATATCACATAACCTAAAATGGACATCTAACATCAAAAATGTCATCAAAAAAGTGCAACTAGCATGAATCTCGGATGCTATGCCTCCTGCTACCCTTCACAATGGTCTATCGTGATAGCTCTTACAGGGGTATTGACTGGGGATGCAGCAGATTGGGTGGCGGAACTGCACAGTGTACATGCCAGAGAGTTAGTAGATGTGAACTTATTCCTGGACTCACTCCGCAGTCAATTTGAGGACAAGTCTCGAATACACCAAACCGAAGAAGCAATCATGGCATTGCAGCAGGATGGGCGGCCTGAACAGTGGCAGGATGATCTGGGTGTTGGGGACGTTTTTGTTGAACCCTTGTCATGGTCAGATCATTCGCTCCTTAGGCTGGACTTCCAGGCCGCTCCTCCCCATCGCAGGGAGGCGGACCAAATACGTTGGTACCGCCCCAGGCGCCTGATGGATCCAGATAGGTTCCTGATGGAGCTTGGGCTATATCCTGACATTCAAACTCACGACTCGGTGGGGGACCTGGTCGCCACCTGGGAAAGGGTGGTGGCTGGGGCCCTGGACCGGGTCGTGCCCTTGCGGCCTCTGACCTGGCGCCGCTCTCACTCGGCCCCCTGGTTTTCCGAGGAGCTGAGGGAGATGAAGCTCCGGAAAAGACGCCTGGAGAGTATTTGGAGGACTACTCGCTCCGGACCTGACCGAACACTATTACGGTCTTATATCAAGACCTATTTAGTGGCGATAAGGGTGGCAAAGTGTTCTTACTTTTCCACCCTTATTGCGTCCGCAGGAAACCTCCCGGCCGCCCTGTTTAGAGTGACCCGCTCACTCTTGGAAGGGGGAGCGCGGGAGGACCCCTTGCAGGGACAGGCTGAGGATTTTTCAAAGTTCCTGGTGGATAAAATCGCTCGGATCCGGGATGGGTTGGACTCTGAATGGGCAGCTCTGGGTGGGGGATCGGGGGCAGAATTTGAAACAGTCATTTGGGAGGAGTTTGATCCTGTGACCCCCGAAGAAGTGGACAGGTTGCTGCGGGGACTGAATGCTACCACATGTTTATTGGACCCGTGTCCCTCCTGGCTGGTGCTGGCCACCCGGGAGGTGACACGAGGTTGGTTTCAGGGTATTATTAACGCTTCCTTGAGTGAGGGATATCTACCCGCCGCCTTGAAAGAGGCGGTGGTGAGACCCCTCCTCAAGAAACCGTCCCTGGACCCAACTCAGTTATCTAATTATCGTCCTGTCTCCAACCTTCGTTTTATGGCGAAGGTTGTTGAGAGTGTGGTGGCACAACAGTTTCCCCAGAACCTGGATGAAGCTGTCTATTTGGATCCACACCAATCGGGCTTCAGGCCCGGGCACAGCACAGAGACAGTATTGGTCGCATTGGTGGGTGATCTCTGGAGGGCCCATGACAGAGGTTATTCCTCTGTCCTGGTCCTCTTAGATCTCTCAGTGGCTTTCGATACTGTCGACCACAGTATCTTATTGCAGCGGCTGGAGGGTTTGGGAGTGGGAGGCACTGTTATGCGGTGGTTCTTCTCCTTCCTCTCTGACCTCTCGCAATTTGTGTTGGCAGGGGGGCAGAGGTCGGCCCCGAGGCCCCTGGTCTGCGGGGTGCCTCAGGGGTCGGGGCTCTCGCCCCTTCTGTTCAACATTTATATGAAGCCGCTGGGTGAGATCATCCGTGGCTTTGGGGTAGAGTTCCATCAGTATGCTGATGACACTCAGCTGTACATTTCTACCCCGGGCCACCCCGATGAAGTCGTCGAAGTGATGACCCGGTGCCTGGAAGCCATACGGTGTTGGATGGGATGAAACAGGCTTCAGCTCAACCCATCTAAGACTGAGTGGCTGTGCTTCCCGGCACCCCGGTACAGCCAGCTGGTTCCATCGCTGGCTGTGGGGAGGGGGAAATTCTTGCCCCCACAGAGAGGGCCCGCAATCTTGTTGTCCTCCTGGATGTGCGGCTGTCATTTGGAAGACCATGTGGCAGCTGTCGCCGGGGGGGCTTTTGGTCAGGTCCGTAGGATCTACCAGTTGTGGCCTTTTCTGGATCGGGATGCGCTTCGCACGGTCACTTCCGCCCTGGTGACCTCCCGCCTAGACTATGCCAATGCTCTCCACATGGGGTTGCCTTTGAAGAGCATCCAGAGGCTCCAGTTGGTGCAGAATGCGGCCGCGAGGGTGGTAATGGGAGCTCCACGGGGCTCCCATGTTACGCCACTTCTGCGCGCGCTGCATTGGCTCCCGGTGGCCCTCCGGGTGCGCTTCAAAGTCTTGGTTATTATCTTTAAAGCGCTCCATGGCTCGGGACCGGGATACCTGCGAGACCGGCTCCTGCCATCATCGGCTTCCCACCGACCGGTACGCTCCCATAGAGTCGGTCTCCTCGGGGTGCCGCCGGCTGGATGGCTGGCGACCCCGAGGATGCGGGCCTTCTCATTGGGAGGACCCCCTCTCTAGAATGAATTACCCCCGGAGGTGAGGGCCGTCCCTGATCTCATGACCTTCTGTCGTTTACTTAAAACTCATCTATTTCGGCAAGCCGGACTGGCCTAGGGGTTTTTAAATTTTAACCTGGTTCTTAATCTCTTTTAACTTTTTGTTTTAAATTTTTAATTAGAGCCAAACTGTATTTAATTCTTTTAATTTTTAATATTGTCATATTGTACATGTGTTCCATATGAGTATTTTTTATCTTGGCTGTTCACCGCCCCGAGTCCCTTTGGGAGAGGGGGCGGTATATAAGTTTAACTAATAAAATAAATAAATAATATTGTGGCAATCGAGGCCATTTTGCGGCCAAGTGTCCTGTTAAGACATCTACAGCAGCGACATCAGTGGTGGTGGGAAATGAGTATCGCCTGGCTTGCAGGGGTCTGTAGGTCAGGTTTCAAAATCTCTAGGCCCAGCATCTTCACCAACCTTGCCATTCTCGACACCTTTGACATCTTCAACATCTCCATCACAATCGTCATTGGTGAAGATCTTGTGCTGACAGCTAATGTGTTTGTGCCTGGTCATGGAGCAGTGGAGATCCAAACCTTAGTCGACTCAGGGGCCATGGCCAATTTCATGGATGCTCATTTTGTCGAGCAGTGGTTCATTCCCCAGCAACAGGTGTCCCCACCAGTAATGGTGGAGACGATTGATGATCGGCCCCTTTGTTCGGGACCTGTGGTTGCTGCAACCAAACCCCTTCACATGTGTATTGGGCAGCATGTGGAGGAAGCCGTGTTCTATGTTGCCGCAGTACCTCATTTTCACATGGTGCTGGGTTTGGAGTGGTTACAGACCCATGATCCACAGATTGTCTAGTCATCTGGAACTGTGCAATTTCTTGATAGGAAGCGTGCCAACCATTGCTTGTGTTCCTGTGTAGGGTGTATGATTATGCCCGTGGACTTGGATCTACCTGTGGACCTATGTTCCAAGTGGGGGGAATCAGTGCGCTGATGCATTGTCCTGGAAGCCCGAGTATTTCCCAAAGGATGGATAAAATCTTGCCATGGATGGTGATTCCGTTGGAGCGGTTTGCAGCCAAGGAACCTGTGGACCTCCGAGTGAGAATTCAGGAGACACAGAGCAGCAGGACCCATTTGTGGCAACTCGACATTGAGAATTGGATGAGAATGGGAGACAAGAGACTCCTTGGGCGTATATTGGGGACCTGTTGCAGTTCTGTGATCACATTTACATGCGTGGAGGTCCTCTTCATGGCCTTATTTTACGTCAATGTCATGATAGTCCAGAAGCGGGACACTTTGGAGTGTTCAAAACACTGCACCTCATCTCTAGGACACTTTAGTGGCCAAGACTTAAACATGATGTGTTGGGATATGTGGTGTCCTGTGGAATCTGTCGACAAGCCAAGTATGCTCCTGGTGAGCCCCCTGGTCTCTTGAAGCCCTTGCCCATGCCAGAATGACCTTGGGGGGCAGTTTCATTGGACTTCATCACTGAGTTGCCACCATCAAAAGGTGCTACAACCATTTTGGTGGTGGTAGACATGTTGACTAAAATGGGCCAGTTTATTCCGTATGTGGGTCTTCTGACAGCCAAGATTACGGCTCAATTGTTTATCTCCCATGTATTCCGGTTGCATAGGCTACCAGACTGAATGGTATCAGATTGGGGGGTACAATTTACAGCACGCTTCTGGCAGACCTTACTCGCGAAACTGCAGGTTCAGGCGTGTCTGTCATCCGCCCATCAACCCAAAACTGATGGGGGGACAGAGAGAGTGAATGCTATTTTGGAGAAGTACCTCCACTGTTTCAGCTATACTCAACAAGACAATTGGGTGGAAGTGCTGCCGGTGGCAGAATTTGCTTATAACAATGCTCAACATGCATCCACCCGTGTGTCCCCATTCTTTGCTAACTATGGTTTTCACCCACGACTTTTCCCTTTAGTTCCGTCTGATTCCCCAGTTCCGGCAGTAGATATGTTCCATCAGTATGCTGACGACACTCAGCTGTACATCTCTACCCCGGGCCACCCCAACGAAGCCGTTGAAGTGATGACCCGGTGCCTGGAGGCCGTGCGGAGTTGGATGGGTCTTAACAGGCTTCGTCTCAACCCGACCAAAACCGAGTGGCTGTGGTTTCCTGCGCCCAGATACAGCCAGCTTGTTCCTTCTCTGGCCGTGGGGGGAGAAATTCTGACCCCCATGGAAAGGGCTCGCAATCTGGGTGTCCTCCTGGACGTACGGCTGTCTTTAGAAGACCATATCACAGCCGTCGCCAGGGGGGCCTTTTGTCAGATTCGTCTGATTTACCAGTTGCGGCCCTTTCTGGATCTGGACGCACTTCGCACAGTCACCTCTGCCCTCGTCATCTCCCGCTTGGACTATTGCAATGATCTCTACATGGGGCTCCCCTTGAAGAATGTCCAGAGGCTGCAGTTGGTTCAGAATCCGGCCGCGCGGGTGATTTTGGGAGCCCCTCGGAGCTCCCATGTAACACCACTTCTCCGCAGGCTGCACTGGCTTCCTGTGGCCTTCCGGATCCGATTCAAGGTGGTACTGACTGTATTTAAAGCGCTCCATGGCTCGGGGCCTGTGTACTTACGGGACTGCCTGCTGCCATCAACAGCCTCCCGCCGCCCAGTACGCTCACTCAGGGTTGCCCTCCTCGGAGTTCCGCCGCCTGATCGTTGCCAGCTGGCGACCCCGAGGGTGCGGGCTTTCTCTGTGGGGGCCCCCTCCCTGTGGAATGATCTGCCCCCGGAGATACAGGCCATTACCGACATCCTGACCTTCCGGCACACAGTAAAGACCTTGTTTTTCCAACAGGCCGGCCTGGCCCAGTAAACGGTTCATGGGGTTTTAACTTAATTCAGTTTTTAAATTTTTAAATTTTTAATTATAATCCTGGAATTTTAAACTTTGGGAATTTTATATCTGAAGGGATTCAGCCAGATCTCTGTTATTTAATTTGTTTTTAATTGTATATACTGTCCATTTTTTTAGTAGGCTGTACACCGCCCCAAGTCCCCTTTTGGGAGAGGGGGCGGTATAAAAATTTAAATAAATAAATAAATATGTTCTTGCAGGAGTTAAAAGCCATGCACCACATGGTCTGTGATCAACTAGAGAGAACCAAGGAGGACTATAAACAGTTTGCAGACTGACATCATTGCAATGTTCTGCCTTTAGTGGTAGGCGATCGGGTTTGGCTCTCTACTTGATACTTACCAATGATGCAACCATCAAAAAAGCTTGATCACCATTACTTGGGACTTTCCCGGTCGAGGCAGTGATCAATCCTGTGGCTTATCATCTCTCCCTGCCACGGACCATGCATATCCATCCTGTTTTTCATTGTTCCCTGTTAGTCCCTGCTTTGGCCGACAGTCTGCATAGATCGGCTCCATCACAGCCAGCCTTAGTAGCCTCACTGGGAGAGGAGGAGTACGAAGTGGATAGCATCTGAGATTCATGCCAGTTGTGGGGCCGATTTCAGTATTTGGTGGCATGGAAGGGTTATGGACCAGAGTACTTCACCTGGGTCAATGTCACTGATGTTCATGCTCATCATTTGGTCCAAGACTTTCACACTTGGTTTCCTCAACGTCCTCATCTGCTTGGTCCCAGGGGAGGGGGCCCTGTGGGGTGGATACTGTCATGTCCCTGGTGGAGACTGACTCTGAGGAAGAGGAGGAACAGCCAACAGGGAGTGGAAGTGTGGCTCCAGAGGTGGTGGAGGAGGCTGGGGAAGGGCAGAGGCCAGCTGAGCAATCAGAGGAGGATTCAGCCCCATCCCCTATCCATCCTAGGGCATGCAGGGAGGAGAGGATCAGGAAAAAGTGAGGTCTACTTGGGAGGAGATTACCATGATCCTCCTCATGGCTTGTAGCTAGGAGTTACGTATATAAGTGTGTAACTGCGTAGTCAGAATTGCTAAAGTCAAATTTAGTGTTTCCTTTAAAAGAGGTTTATTTTTGTTGGCGTTCTTCCCATGGACTCTCCTCAGTTATCTTCCTGGAATGTATGATTAATTATCTTGGCTTGCTTTGGAACTCTCTTCAATGTGGTTTGTTTTTGGTTTACTTTTGCCTCATTATTTACTTTTGTGACTTTAAACTGTGCCTAATAAAAAAGTGAAGTTAAGTTGAAAGCATTCCCGGACTTTAATGTATGTTTTGGGTTTTGGGTTATTTTGAGAGACTACGGGTTATCACACTGATAGATACAGGCTGCACCCGGTGTCTCATCAGTCAACGAATGATTGATGAGCTGCAATTAAGGGTAGAACCATTGCCTGCACCAATGAGATTTGAGCAAGTTGATGGGTCTCTGCTTGGAGGGGCTCCAGCGGTGGTGATTACTGTTCCTGTCAAGCTAGAGATTGGGATTCATTGGGAACGTTTGTGGTTCATTGTGGTTCCGAAGATGCGTGAAGCACTCATATTGGGACTGGTATGGTTGGATCAGTGGAAGCCCACTATCTGATGGGAAGGGGGCTGTCTTCATCTGAGGCTGTTAATAGGACCAGAGCCCCCTCATCCAAGTCCAGAACCCCCTAAACAGAAACCAAGATAGGAGCCAGTAACTACTGTAGTTGAACATAGAAACCTCCCCTACATTGTAGGAAGTTGGCACCCACCCCTCTCCTAGAAAATTGAAATAGCCTAGGAAATATTTAAAAGGCAGAATATTATATCTCCCTGGATGAGAAAAGGAGAAATATGTTTTAAAGACAAAGCAGCTTCCTGCAGCTCCCTGCCCCCCCTTCAGCTCCAGGGTGATGGGATTAAGGATGGCCCTCAGGAAATAATAGGATTACCCATCTCACCACATGTTCTGGGAAGGTTGCATTAGCCAGCACTTAGGTGAAGCCATGTGGTCTAGACCAAGCCTACAAAGTTAAGACCCCCGTCCCTGGGAGTTTGACAGCCAATGGGATTCATTTCTTGCACAGGAACAGGAAACACTAAGGTGGGGCCCAGCAGAGGTTATATAAGGGTCTCTCGGCATCTTGGTCAGCCCTTTTTCTTCCCTTTTTCTTGATCTCTTCTCACCTTGAGTATGTGATCAGACTTCTCTGGAGCTCCAGGCCATGTGGTCCTGTACACCATTAAACCTTCCAAGCAGCCTCCATGTTTCCAGTGTCTTTTTCCCCACTTGGAACTGAACCCAGAAGGATATTTCTTTCAACACCAGGATTTAGTGAAGGTGTTCAGTGAAGACAAGTGCGAGGTCCTACTGCCACACCACAAAACCAACTGCACTATAGAGTCAATCCTGGGAGCGAAATTACTTAAGCCTTGTATGTATGCGATGATCCCCAAGGAGATGGAGGCAATGAGGAACTACTTGGATAAGAACCTAGCTCGTGGGTTCATACAACCTGGACGGTCACATATCGTTGCCATGGCATTTCAAATTGCACTTTGTTACCCGAATTGGAGAAGTGGACGAACAAATAAAATCTCATTTCATGGATATCATGAGTGGTTTGTTTCTCCTTGTCCGCAATCCAGACAAACAGCTGAGAGGAAGTAGCAGCTTGCACTTAACCGAGAGTTTCTGAACCTGAAGGTCCCTGTTCTTCCACCACCTCTCTTTTGTTGGTGCAATTTACCTGGTGGGAGGGTCCCACCAGTTTATTGAATTTATTCATTCATTCATTTATGTTTCCCCAAGGGGCTTTTGGGGGGGGTGTTTCTTCCCTGCAACACAGCCATATCTCTCCCGAGCCCAGCAAGATGCCGTCCTCCCCACTGGAGGGAGTTGGGGGTTCAGGGAAGTGTCCTGTTAATCATTAAAGCAATCTGAAAGACCACCCTTTGGGCCCACCGGGATGCTCTTCACCCAGCTCAGCCAAGAAACCCAGGAGCCCCTCCCTTCTGCCCCCTCCCTGATCCCCCTCAGTGCCTGCTCTGCTCAAGTCAGAGATGGGGGGGCAGAACCGGTCCTTGGTTTCCCAGAGCGCACCTGGGGGGGGGGGGCTTGTCTAGGCTGGAAACTAAGCAGGGTTGGAGCTGAGATGGGGTCCCCAGGAGAGGATTTCCAAGGCTGGAGAGAAAAGTTTAAACGAGAGACAGGAGAAGACAAAAGCTTCTTTAGGGACCCTCCTGCAATCCAAGTGGTTGCAGTGGGAAATTGGGGGTGGAGGGAAATAGGGCTATCTGAGGGGATGAAGAAGAGCGGCTGGCTCAGGAAGTAGAAATGCAGCAGGAATCTTGGGGTCGTCTGATATTTACTCTGACAACAGCATATATACGCGGTTGAGTTTGCAGTTGGGAACCTGATGCATAGCCACGCCTCGCCCCGAATTGGCTGATGACTCTGCCTTTGGTGAGCTTCCATTGGCCAATAGAAACAGCTTCGTGGTGAGGGGAGTGTGCGTGGGTGCTCGCCCCAAGGCCGCTTCTACCGGCCGATGGAAGCGGCTGGTGACTCTGCCCTTGTGGACCATTGTATGTATTGTAGGAGATTTAAATGCTGTTTCAGACAAGGACAAAGACTGTAAAAGCTCCAAAAAAATAAAAAAATAAAAGAAGATTATTCCCATCTTCTTTTAATAACATGGTGAGGGAATTAAATCTGAAAGATGTGTGGAGAGAATTGTATCCAACTAAAAAGCAATACACTTTCTTTTCCAATCCCCATCACTCTTGGTCCAGAATAGACCAGATATGGATGGACCCAGGCTTAATGGAAAACATTGAAAATATAGAGATCTTGCCAAACATATGGGCTGATCATAACCCTATTCAAATTAAGTGAAAAGGAAAGAGAATGATTGGAAGATGGACATTTAATAATAGTATACAAAAAGATAACGGATATATTGAAATGGTGAAAAAAGAATTGAAAATGTTTTTCGAAAGAAATAAGAGAGAACATACGTCCCTTCAAAACCTCTGGGATACAATAAAAGCTTACTTGAGAGGTTTAACTATTGGCTATAGTAGTAAAAAGAATAAAGAAAAAAGCCAACAACAAAATGTGTGGAGAGAGAAACTTAAAGATATAGAAGCAAGTAGACAAATTGATCCGAATAATCAAAATATTAATAAAGAAATAGATTTGGTAAAACATAAGATAAATTTAAGTATGCAGGAAGACCTTGCCTGAAAAGTTAAACGAGTAAAACACAATTATTTTGAAAACACAAATAAGCCAGGGAGATAGTTAGTCCACAAAATAAAAAAAGAACAAGGAAAAAGAACGATTGTAGCTCTCCAAGACCAAGAAGGGAAAGTATGTAATCAGGCTAAGGAAAAGAAAGATATTGCTCAGGACTTTTTTTTACAAATCTATACAATCAAGAAGAAATACCAGAAGAACTTATTAATCAATATCTGAAGGAAAAAAATTTGCCGGAAATTACGGACGAAGAGAAATGTATTCTAAATAATAAAATATCGAAATTAGAAAGGCAATTGGAGCTCAAAACCCAAATAAAACCCTAGGCCCGGATAGAATTCCATCTGAATTCTATAAGGAGTTTCAAGAGTTATTGAAGGAGTTAATGACAGACTTATATAATGAAGCCTTGGATAGTGCTAATATACCAAAGTCATGGACCGAAGCGTATATAACCTTTATTCACAAAGAGCAATCAGATCCACAAAAAATTCAAAATTACAGGCCAATATCACTTTTAAACGTAGATTACAAGATTTTGGCCACAATATTGGTGGAAAGATTAAAGAAAATATTAAGCAGGATTTTTCATACTGACCAGAATGGGTTTCTACCATATAAACAAATGAAGACAAATACAAGAATAATTATGGATGTTTTAGAATTCTATGAAGTACACACAACTAAATCAATGGCACTGATGTTTTTAGATGCTCAGAAGGCTTTTGACAACTTGAATTGGAATTTTCTTTTTAAACAATTGACAGGCATGAAATTTGGTGAATTTTTTTTAGGATTCATTAAAACAATATATAATAACCAAACTGTAAAAATATTAATAAATGGGGAAAATACAGATAATATAAGATTAAATAAGGGTGTAAGACAAGGATTCCTCTTGGCTCCCCTACTTTATATATTAATAGAAAAGATGCTACTGATACAAATCCGACAAAATCAAGAGATCAGGGGATTAAAAGTTTAAAAAGAGGTGTACAAACTTCAAGCATTTGCTGATAATATGGCATTTATAGTGGAAGATCCCCTGGAAATGACACCCATTTTCATGAAAGAAATAGAACAATATGGAAAGGTGGCAGACTTGAAAGTTAACAAAGAAAAAACAAAAGTGATAACAAAAAAACTGTACAAATGAACAAAAGGAAGAACAAACAAAGAGATTAGGGATACAGGTGGTAAATAAAATAAAATATTTGGGGATATGGCTGACAGCTAGGTGCTCGTCAATTAAAAAAGATAATTATGATAAATTAACAATTCAAATAAAGATTTAGATAATTGGGCTAAATTACAAATATCTCTATTAGATCGTATTGCAATAGTAAAAATGAATATTTTGCCAAAATTGTTCTTATTTCAGACAGTGTCAGTCAAGTTGGAAAAAAGCTTTTTTGAAGAACTAAATAAACTTATATCCAAATTCATATGGCAGGGGGGAAAAACCCGGAATAAAATATAAATTGTTACAGGCCGCGCGGGTGGTTATGGGGGCGTCAAGGTTTTCTCATGTGACGCCCCTCCTGCGCGAGCTGCATTGGTTGCCAGTGACCTCCCAGGTACGCTTTAAGATCTTAGTGCTAACTTTTAAAGTGCTCCATGGCATTGGACCAGGATATTTACAAGACCGCATTCTGCCAGTTTCCTCTCACCGACTGGTGCGCTCTCACAGGGAGGGTCTCTTGCAGGTCCCGTCGGCATCTATGTGCCGGCTGGTGACCCTGAGGAATAGGGCCTTCTCTGTGGGGGCGTCCGCCCTCTGGAATGGGTTGCCTCTGGAGTTGCACACAGCCACGGACCTGGGGACCTTCAGGCGTGCCTTGAAAACCTGGCTCTTTGACCAGGCCGGCTTGAGCTGATTTTAGATTGGGGGTCCCTAGTGGCGATCAGAGTTGGGGTATTTTAATTTTAGGGTTTATAGTGGGGGTTTTAACCTGTTTATTACAGCCAGGTTATTTAATTCAGTTTTAATTTTTGTATATTTTAATGTTATTTTAATTGGATGGCTGTACACCGCTCCGAGTCTTCAGGAGAGGAGCGGTATATAAATAAATATCTATCTATCTATCCCAAGCCTGTGCTGTCAGAGGAAGAGGACCTGGAAGATGAGGGGGAGGAACTGGCAATGCCTTCCTCCCTAGGACCTTCCTCCCTGCCAATGTCTTCCTCCCTGGTAATACCTCAGGTTCTATCAGACAACTGAGAGGAACAGCCTGAGATGAATCAGGAGGAAGGCATGTTGGACCAGCCCCTGACAGGGAGTGAAGAGGAGGAGTCTTGGCTCGACCCCAGTCAGCGTTGTAGGGAGAAACATGAGCAGCAACGTAGGAGACATGGGAGGATCAGAGAGTGAGCTGAGTCACTGAGCCACACCCCACAGGGTATAAAAGTGGGTGTGCTTTCTCTTTAAACTTTGTACAGGACAAAGTTTAACTTACATTAGACTTTATTCGTGACTATGTTGGAAGAACGATTGTTTTGTGGACTGCCTTGTGCTTTGTGAAGTAAAAGACCCATTTCCCTCTGTGTGAGTAAGACTTTGATTTACAATTGCTGCCAGCTCGGACTTGGCAGGCAGGACGTAGTGAGATACCAAGAATGTTATCAGTTACAGAGGATTTGCTCTTCAAAGTTCAAGCCAGCTTGCCTGTCTTGTGTTTGTGTGCGTGTATAATCCCTTACCTTTTGGGGGAAAGGGAAGGGGAGATAGAACACCTTACTGTAAGGTTCCACTTTGGTTATCTACAATGGAGGCAGTTACACATCCAAACGTTTTAGATTTTGATAATATTGTAAGATATAAAGATCTATTACATGAAACCGGAGAGTTAAAGGGTAGGAATCAAATACAAATTAAGGGAAAAGAGATAGCATGGTGGCCCTATGCGCAGATACAAACATATTACAAAAAAGATAAAGAACAATTTGGTTTTAATACGACCTACCAAGAATTAGATAAGATTTGGCATGGAGAGGAAAGGAAATTAATTAATAAAATATATAAATATCTTTTGGATTACAAATTAAAAGAAAAAATAGTCAAGGAGTGTATGATAATTTGGGCAAAAAATATGGGCCACAGTATTGAATTAGACAAGTGGGAACACATTTGGGAAATAAATTACAAATTAACTATGTCCGCCTTGTACAAAGAGAATCTGTATAAAATGGTATATCGTTGGCACTTGCCACCCGCGAGACTGGCTAAAATGTTTCTGAACCGCCCCCCCAAATTGTTGGAAGTGCAACTGTTTCCCCCCGGGTCCTCACCTGTGGCAGGGGTGGCGAAGGGACCCGTGGGGGGGTGGGTGACCCCCAAGGCCATGGTGCGGTGCCGGGCCTGGCGCTGTGCCCAGCGGTCTGCGGCGTGGTTGGAGGTCTGCCGCCGGGGCTGGGGCTGGGGCCGTTGTAAAGGCCCCAGCCGGAGTTGGAGTTACCACTGCGGTTTGAGCGGCTGGAGCCGGGGCTGGAGGACGGCCGCCGCGGTCAGAGCCGGGGCGGCTGGAGGACTGTCGTCGCTACTGGAGCCGGGGCTGGAGAACTGCCGCCGTGGTTGGAGCCGGGGCTGGCGCTGTGCCCAGCGGTTTGCGGCGTGGTTGGAGGACTGCCGCCGGGGCTGGGGCTGGGGCCGTTGTAAAGGCCCCAGCCGGAGTTGAAGTTACCGCCGCGGTTCGAGCGGCTGGAGCCGGGGCTGGAGGACGGCCGCCGCGGTCAGAGCCGGGGCGGCTGGAGGACTGTCGTCGCTACTGGAGCCGGGGCTGGAGAACTGCCGCCGCGGTTGGAGCCGGGGCTGGAGGACGGCCGCCGCGGCTGGAGCCGGGGCGGTTGAAGGACTGCTGCCGCTGTTGGAGCCGGGGTTGGAGAACTGCCGCTGCGGTTGGAGCCGGGGCTGGAAAACTGCCGCCGCGGTTGGAGCCGGGGCGGCGGGAGCCGGAGCAGTTGGAGCGGCTGGAGCCGGTTGGAGTGGCAGGAGCCGGAGCCCTCTCTGGAGTTGCCGGGACCGTCGGAGCTGTCGCGGGAGACCCTCGGGCGGCGGCGGCGGCCGTGCTTTTTCCATCTATTCGGAGGCGGCAAGGGCAGCCTAGACTGGAGGCCGGAACCGTTGCAGGAGGCCTGCGGGCGCCGGCGCCGGCGGCCCCGTTTTTACCATCTTTACCATCTTGGGGCCAAGGCTCGATGCTGCCCCCCCGGCCCCAGCAGTGGAAGCAAGGGAGAGACTGGAAGAACTATGGACGTGCCCCGAATGGTCTCGACTTGGACTCGGGCCCCGGCTGGTTGGTTCCCAGCTTTGTCAGGGTCAGTTAAAGGAGAAGACTCAGTCCGGGATGCTATCCTATTCTGTGGAAGATCTGTGGGCCCTGAGATGTGTCCCCCTGTCTCAGGAATGGCCCTCTACTCTCTCGAAGGTCCATCTCAAGGACGGATCTTGGGATCCGGAGAGATGGTTGGGTTGTAGGAAGCGTGGGAGGGAGGGGTATTTAAAAAAATTCTTAGTTAGGTTTTTAAAGGGGTTAGGAGTGTCCGGGCGGGGGTTGGGGGACAACTCGCCGGGGGCTGGGACCAGGCTGTGGGTTAGGCGTGGCCGGGAGAGTCAGGGTCCGGATAAGACTGTATTAAGGATGGGGGGGTTTGCCGGGGAGGGTGAAATTAAATCGATTAGTACGGTGAGCGGGAGAGGCACATTTGGCGGTTATAGGGGGCCATATTCTGTGTTGGGAGCGCGTCCCCGCTGTTTGTCTGCTGTGGCGCGCTCCGACCCCCTTGTCATCTCCCGTTCCCCAGGGGGTCTGAGCGATCGGGCCCTGGGCCTTCGGCTGATGTTATGTAACGCCAGGTCCGTCGTTAATAAGGCCCCTCTCATTCACGATTTGATTTGTGAGGGGGGTGCGGACCTGGTGGGTGTCACCGAAACCTGGCTGGGCCAGGAGGGGGGAGTCCCTCTGATAGAGATGTGCCCAGCCGGGTTTCGGGTTTTTCATTGGCCGAGGGCCCAGGGGAGGGGAGGGGGGGGTTGCGGTGGTTATTAAGGAGGATCTGTGTCCGAGGGAAGCCACTGTGTCTCAGACGACTGGGTGTGAGCTCCTTTTCGTGAAGTTCGGTCCCAGGGTTCAGGTGGGCCTGCTGGTCACATACCTGGCTCCCTGCTATGCGGCAGCGGCCCTGCTTGAGCTCCTTGAGTTCATAGCTGGCGTGGCGGTTGGGACCCCCAGGCTTATGGTCATGGGAGATTTCAACTTGCCCTCTGCCGGCGGTGCCTCGGGGACTGCTCAAGAGTTCATGGCTTCCATGACGGCCATGGGCCTGACCCAGTTAATTCGGGACCCTACTCACGTGGGAGGTCACACCTTGGATTTGGTTTTTGTCTCTGATCAGTAGCAGAGTGATCTGGGTATAGGGGATATAGTTGTAGAACCCCTGTCATGGACGGATCACTCGCTCCTGAAGCTCGACTTCCGTTCCGCACCCCCTGACCGCAGGGAGGCGGGACCATTAAAATGGTACTGCCCCAGGCGCCTGATGGACCCTGATAGGTTCCTGACAGAGCTTGGGCCATTTCCCGAAGCTCGCACACACGACTCGGTTGAGGGCTTGGTCGCCACCTGGGATAGGGTGGCTGCTGGGGCCCTTGACCGAGTCGTGCCCTTGCGGCCTCTGACCCGGTGCCAATCCCAAGTGGCTCCTTGGTTTTCTGAGGAGCTAAGGGAGATGAAGCACTGGAAAAGACGCCTAGAGAGTAGTTGGAGGGCTAGCCGCTCTGGGTCTGACCGAACACTATTACGATCTTATATTAAGATGTATTTAGGGGCGATAAGGATGGCGAGGAGGTCTTACCTCTCCACCCTTATTGCGTCCGCGGAAAACCCCCCAGCCGCCCTGTTTAGGGTGACCCGCTCCCTCCTGGAGGTGGGAGCGCGGGAGGACCCCTTGCAGGGGTGGGCTGAGGAGTTTTCCAGGTTTCTGCAGGACAAAATCGCTCAGATCCGGGACGAGCTGGACTCCGACTGGGCATCTCCAGGTGGGGGGGCGGGGGTGGATATCGGTGAGGTCAATTGGGTTGAGTTAGACCCTGTTACTTTGGAGGACGTGGACAGGATACTGGGGGGGCTTAATGCCACCACTTGTTTGTTGGACCCGTGTCCCTCTTGGCTGGTTTTGGCCACTCGGGAGGTGACATGAGGCTGGTTCCAGGGTATTATAAACGCTTCCTTGAGAGAGGGGCTGTTACCCGCTGCCTTGAAAGAGGCGGTGGTGCGGCCCCTCCTCAAGAAACCGTCCCTGGACCCAGCATTGTTATCTAATTATCGTCCTGTCTCCAACCTTCGCTTTGTTGCGAAGGTTGTTGAGAGTGTGGTGGCACGTCAGCTCCCGCAGTACCTGGATGAAGCGAGTTATCTCGACCCCCTCCAATCGGGTTTCAGGCCCGGGCACAGCACGGAGACGGCGTTGGTCGCGTTGGTGGATGATCTCTGGAGGGCTCGGGACAGGGGTTGTTCCTCTGTCCTGGTCCTGTTAGATCTCTCAGCGGCTTTTGATACTGTCGACCACAGTATCTTATTGCGGCGATTGGAGGGGTTGGGGGTGGGAGGCACCGTATTGCGGTGGTTCACCTCCTTCCTCTCCGACCGTTCGCAATTCGTGTTGACAGGGGGGCAGAGATCGGCCCCGAGGCCCCTACTGTGTGGGGTGCCTCAGGGGTCGGAGCTCTCGCCCCTGCTGTTCAACATTTATGTGAAGCCGCTGGGTGAGATCATCCGTGGCTTCGGGGTGGAGTTCCATCAGTACGCTGATGATACTCAGCTGTACATCTCCACCCCGGGCCACCCCAACGAAGCCGTTGAAGTGATGTCCCGGTGCCTGGAGGCCGTGTGGAGTTGGATGGGTCGTAACAGGCTTTGTCTCAACCCGATCAAAACCGAGTGGCTGTAGTTTCCTGCGCCCAGATACAGCCAGCTTGTTCCTTCGCTGGCCATGGGGGGAGAGGTTTTGACCCCCGTGGAAAGGGCGCGCAATCTGGGTGTCCTCCTGGACGTACGGCTGTCCTTAGAAGAACACATTGCAGCCATCGCCAGGGGGGCTTTTTATCAGATTCGTCTGATTTACCAGTTGCGGCCCTTTCTGGATCTGGGCGCACTTCGCACAGTCACTTCCGCCCTCGTTATCTCCCGCCTGGACTATTGCAATGCTCTCTACATGGGGTTCCCCTTGAAGAGTCTCCGGAGGTTGCAGTTGGTCCAGAATGCAGCCGTGCGGGTGATTGTGGGTGCCCCTCGGAGCTCCCACGTTACACCGCTTCTCCGCAGGCTGCACTGGCTTCCTGTGGCCTTCCGGATTCGATTCAAGGTGGTACTGATGGTATTTAAAGTGCTCCATGGCTCGGGACCTGGGTACTTATGGGACCGCCTACTGCCATCGTCAACCTCCTGCCGCCCAGTACGCTCCCACAGGGTTGCCCTACTTGGGGTACCGCCGCCCGACCGTTGTCAGCTGATGGCCCCGAGAGTTCGGGCTTTCTCTGTAGGAGTTCCCTCCCTATGGAATGATCTCCCCCCGGAGATACGGGCCTTGACGGATATCCTGACGTTCCGGCGGGCAGTGAAAATCCTATTTTTTAGACAGGCTGGCCTGGCCCAGTAATTGGGTTCCGGTTTTAAATCTAATCGGGTTTTAGTGGTTAATTTTATACTTTTAATTTTTAATTGAATCACTGATTTTATATTGTTAAATTTCCAGTTAGATGGGACACAGCAGGACCAATGTGTTTAATATATTTTTAATTGTATTTATAGTATATTTATTATGTGTTTTTTAGTAGGCTGTACACTGCCCCAAGTCCCTTTTTGGGAGAGGGAGCGGTATAAAAGTTTGATAAATAAATAAATAAAATAAATCCAGGTAACATACTTTCATATGTGGTGGACATGTCCATATGCCCAGAAGTTTTGGAAAAATATCAAAAATTGGATTCTAAATATAACTAAACAAGATGTAAAACTTGAACCTGAAACCTTTTTGCTGGGTATGATAGATTCAAAAATAGAAAAAAAATATCAATATTTAAGCTTGCATATTATAACGGCAGCCAGAATAAGCTACGCACAAAATTGGAAACTGTCTATTGTCCCTTCAGAGGAGATGATTATTAAAAAAATTCACGAGTGTGCAGAGATGGATAGCCTAACCAAATTACTAAAAAACAACAAAGATAGTGAATATTATAAAGTTTGGAATTGTTGGTATGAATGGTTAAAGAAAAAGCAACATTTGACAACTGAATAAGTTATGAAACTATGAAGGATGTGCGTTTAATCATAAAGTATTCTGTAAAATTAAAACATTAAAAGAACGAGGAAGGTATTGTAACAAAGTAGATCTTGTCTATGGGGTAAAAGAAAAGAAAAGAAAAGAAAAGTGTAACCAATGGTCAATACCTGCTGCAAAATGTATATACGTACATATATTTGTTTATATGTTTGTTTGTTTCTTTTCAAATGTTTTAAATATATGAAACTTAAATAAACTTTATAAAAAGAAAAGAAACGGCTTTGTGACGAAGGGAGTGGGGGAGGAAATTAAGTCACCCCTGAAAAGGCATCCTAGCTGTTTTTTCGGGGTTCAAAAAAAAATAAGACCCGGCCTTATTTTATGAGAAACATGGTACAATTAAGATGAATATATTACCAAGGATTTTATATTTGTTTCAGACAATTCCAATTAAACTAGGGAAAGAATACTTTGAAGATTTAAACAAGATTTAAACAAAATAATATTGAACTATGTATGGCAGGGGGAAAAAGCAAGAATTCAGCTATAATTGTTACAAGATGCTAAATCAAGAGGATGTTTTGGTTTACCCAGTTGGGAATTATATTATCAGGTGGCAACATTGATGTGGGTAAAAGAATGGATTGTTTTAAGGAATACTAGATTGTTAACATTAGAAGGTCATGATTTATTATTAGGATGGCATGCCTTTTTATGGTACAAGGAAAGCAAAACACATGGGTATTTTAGGAGACACTATATTCGTGATGCTTTATCATTAATATGGGAGAAAATAAGGAAACAACATTGCATGAAAATACCAGTCTGGTTGTCAACTATAGAGGCATTTGCATATCCAATTGTAAGATATAGTGAAATATTAAATGAAGAGGGTGAACTCAAATCTAAGCAAGAACTAGAGGAACAAGGAATAGAGATGAATTGGTATTCTTATGTGCAAATACATTCTAGAGATGATAAAGATCGTAGGATAGAAGGTTTTTACAATGAGCTTACTGAATTAGATGGAATTTTGATACTAAAGGTACTAATGAGAAGGTGATCAAAAAATTATATGGATATTTATTTGGAGTAAAACTAGAAGAAGAACAAGTTAAAGAAACAATGATTGCATGGGGAGGGGGAATCTTGGATATGGGATAGATTTAGAAGGATGGCAAAAATTATGGTCTCAAAATTATAAAATAACAATGTCAACAGCATATAAAGAGAATTTGTATAAGATGTTTTACAGGTGGCATCTACCCCCAGCAAGAATAGTAAGGATGTTTAAGAACAAATCGGAGAAATATTGGAAGTGTCATCAGATACCTGGATCATACTATCACATGTGGTTGATGTGTGGGTAAGTCAGGAGATACTGGATTAAAATTGATACATGGTTGGAAAAAATGACAAAACAGCACATAGACTTGAAACCAGAGATATTTTTATTGGGTATCTTATCTGAAGGATATAGTAAAGAATTGATATATCTGATTATAAATTATTTAACAGCAGCTAGAATTGTATTTGCCAAAAATTGGAAAAGTGAAAAAATTCCGATAGAAGAGGAGGTGATTAAGAAAATGTCCAGAAATGAGTAAATTGACATTAGCAATTAGAGAGCAAGAAGATAAAGAATACTATAAAATTTTGAATTTATTTTATCAATGGCTAGATAAGAGAACAGGAAAATAAAATATATACAATATTATAGTATTATTACATTGTCTTATCATTACTATAATGTAAGGAGGGGGAGCCTTTATCAGTGTCATATCACTTTAAACCTGGCTGCTCAAACTTAGCATAAATGTAGTCTTAAAGACTACACTAAGGTGGAGATGTGCCCAGCCGGGTTTCGGGTTTTTCATTGGCCGAGGGCCCAGGGGAGGGGTGGTGGGGGTGGGGATGGTTATTAAGGAAGATCTGTGTCCTAGGGAATCCACTGTTCCTCAGACGACCGGATGTGAATCCCTTTTTGTGAAGTGTGGTTCCAGATGGGCCTATTGATCACATACCTGGCTCCCTGCTATGTGACATCGGCCCTGCCTGAGCTCCTTGAGGTTATAGCCGGCTTGGCGGTTGAGACCCCCAGGCTTATGGTCATGGGGGATTTCAACCTGCCCTCTGCCGGCGGGACCTCGGGGATTGCACTGTAAACCTGGGGTCATCAAATTTTTAATGGGGTTTTTTAAGGGAGAAAGGTCCAGGGCGGGTGGGGGAGACAGCCCGTGTGGAATTGGGGGCAGCCGGGCCGGCTTGCGCGCCTGGGGGGCCTCGGGGGTTTCCGTGTCGGGGTGGCGGACAGGGGGTGGGCAGCCGGGGGCCAATTCTATTAGCACGGTGACTGGGAGAGGTAGGTATGCGGGGGGTAGAGGGCCATATCCGGTTAGGGGATTGCGCTCCCGATGTTTACAAGCGGTAGCGCGCTCCGACCCTCCTTACCCATCCTGTAGTCCTGGTTGTCCGGAATCTCAGGCCCTGAATACCCGGCTGCTGTTGTGCAATGCCAGGTCCGTGGTTAATAAGGCTCCCCTGATCTTTGAGTTGGCTCAGGAGGAGGCCGCGGACCTGGTAGGTGTCACCGAAACCTGGTTGGGCCCAGAGGGAGGTGTCCCTCTGGTTGTGATGTGCCCACCAGGTTTCCTTGCATTTCACCAGCCTAGGGCTCAGGGAAGGGGAGGCGGGGTGGCGGTGCTTATAAAGAAAGTCCTTTGTCCTAGGGAGGCCACTGTCCCTCAGACGGCTGGCTGTGAATCTCTTTTTGTGAAGTGGGGGCAAGGGGTTCAGATGGGTCTTTTGTTGACGTACCTGGCTCCCTGCCACGTCTCATCAGCCCTGCCCGGACTCCTAGAGGTAATAGCCGGGCTGGCGGTTGAGACCCCCAGGCTTTTAGTCATGGGGGATTTCAACCTGCCATCGCTCGGTGAAACCTCGGGGTTGGTCCGGGAGTTCTTGGCTTCCATGACGGCCATGGACCTGACCCAGTTAGTTTCTGCTCCCACTCACATAGGAGGACACACGCTGGACCTGATTTTTGTCTCTGGGCAGTGGTTGAATGACTGTAATTGCGGGGATTTAGTCATCACTCCCTTGTCATGGACAGATCATTCCCTCCTTAGACTGGACTTCTGCTCCACCACCCCCCAGCGCAGGGAGGCGGAGCCACTTAGATGGTTCCGCCCCAGGCGCCTAATGGACCCGGAGCGGTTCCAGAGGGAGCTTGGGCCATTTCCTGAGTCTCTGGCTCTCAGCTCGCCTGGAGACCTGGTGGCCACCTGGGATGGGCTGGCCGCCGGGGCTCTAGACCGAGTTGTGCCTCTGCGACTTCTGACCCAGCACAGATCCCATTTGGCTCCGTGGTTTACGGAGGAGCTACGGGAGATGAAGTGCCGGAAAAGACGTCTAGAGGGCATTTGGAGGGCGACTCGTTCTGAGTCTGACCGAACACAGGTGAGATCTCATATTAAGACTTACCTTGTGGCGATAGGGGCGGCGAAATCCTCGTATTTCTCCGCCCTTATTGCGTCGGCAGGAAATCGGCCTGCCGCCCTGTTTAGAGTGACCCGCTCTCTACTTGAACCGAGAGCGCGGGATGACCTCTTGCAGGGTAGAGCAGAGGAGTTTTCTCGATTCCTGCATGACAAAATCGCTCAGATCCGGGAGGGGCTTAACTCCAATTGGATGGTCCCGGGGGAGGTGTCCGGGGCAGGTCTTGTGAATGTTATCTGGGGGGAGTTCGATCCTGTGACCGCCGAGGGTGTGGACAGGTTGCTGGGGGGTTTGAATGCCACCACCTGTTTATTGGACCCGTGCCCTTCCTGGCTGGTTTCGGCCGTCAGGGAGACGACACGAGGCTGGCTCCAGGGGATTATCAACGCTTCTCTGAGAGAGGGGTCGCTCCCGACCGCCCTGAAGATGGCGTTGGTGCGGCCCCTCCTCAAGAAGCCTTCCCTGGATCCAGCTGTTTTAAATAACTTCCGTCCAGTCTCCAACCTTCCCTTTGTGGCGAAGGTTGTTGAGAGTGTGGTGGCACGTCAGCTTCCTCAGTACCTGGAGGAAACAACTTACCTCGATCCGTTCCAATCGGGCTTCAGGCCTGGGCATAGCACTGAGACGGCATTGGTCACGTTGGTTGATGATCTCTGGAGGGCTCGTGACAGAGGGTTCTCCTCTGTCTTGGTCCTATTAGATCTCTCGGCGGCTTTCAATACTATCGACCATAGTATCCTGTTGCGACGGTTGGAGGGGTTGGGAATTGGGGGAACCGTCTTTCGATGGTTCTCCTCCTTCCTCTCCAACCGTTCGCAATTTGTGTTGGTGGGAGGGGAGAGGTCCACCTCTAGGCCCCTGGTTTGTGGGGTGCCTCAGGGGTCGGTTCTCTCCCCTCTCTTGTTCAACATCTATATGAAACCGCTGGGCGAGATCATCCGTGGTCTTGGGGTGAAGTGTCATCTGTATGCAGATGACACTCAGTTATATATCTCCACCCCGGACCACCCCAACGATGCTGTGGGGCTATGTCCAGGTGCCTGGAGGCCGTGCAGGATTGGATGGGCGGGAACAGGCTCCGGCTCAACCCATCCAAGACCGAGTGGCTGTGGTTCCCGGCGCCCCGATATAGCCAGTTGACTCCGTCGCTGGCTATTGGGGGGGAAATTTTGCCCCCCACAGAGAGGGCTCGCAATCTGGGAGTCCTCCTGGATGTGCGGCTGTCGCTTGAACATCATGTCGCGGCCGTCTCCAGGGGGGCATTTCATCAGATCCGTCGGATCTACCGGTTGCGGCCCTTTCTGGATCGGGACGCCCTGCGCACGGTCACTCAGGCCCTTGTCACCTCTCGCCTGGACTATTGTAATGCCCTCTACATGGGGCTCCCTGCGGGGAGCACCCGGAGACTCCAACTGGTGCAGAATGCGGCCGCGCGGGTGATCATGGGGGCATCACGTAGCGCCCACGTGACGCCTCTCCTGCGCGAGCTGCATTGGCTGCCGGTGGCTCTCCGGGTTCGCTTTAAGGTTCTGGTTCTGACCTTTAGGGCGATCCATGGCATTGGGCCAGGTTACCTACAGGACCGCATCCTACCGGTGATCTCCAGCAGGCAAGTGCGTGCACACAGGGAGGGCCTTCTCCGGGTTCCGTCGGCTGCCATGTGTCGCCTGGCGGTCCCGAGGGGTAGAGCCTTCTCTGTGGCAGCCCCTGCCCTCTGGAATACTCTGCCACCGGAACTGCGTACCGGCATGGACCTGAGGTCCTTCAGGCGCGCGCTGAAGACCTGGCTTTTCGAGCAGGCCGGCCTGGGCTGAGAGAGGGTTTTAATTTGTCTCCATTGCTTTTTAGTAATTTTAATTTGGGGGTTTTAAGGGGGTGGGGTGGGCTTTTATATTCGGCCAAATATTCAATTTAATCTCTTTTTAACTTTTGTATCATTGTCGGGGTTTTGGATTGGCTGTACACCGCCCTGAGTCCCTAGGGAGAAGGGCGGTATAAAAATTTTATAAATAAATAAATAAATAAATTGCTCAGGAGTTCATGGCTTCCATGACAGCCTTGGGCCTGACCCAATTAATTTGGGATCCCACACACACTGGGGGCCACATCTTGGATCTGGTTTTTGTCTCTGGTCAGTGGCAGGATGATCCAGGTATAGGGGATGTTTTGATAGAGCCCCTGTCATAGTCGGATCATTCGCTCCTTAGGCTGGACTTCCGTTCCGCACCCCCTCGCTGTGGGGAGGCAGGACAAACAAAATGGTTCCGCCCCAGGCACCTGATGGACGCAGATAGGTTCCTGATGGAGCTTGGGCCGTTTCCTGAGACTCACACACATGACTTGGTTGGGGACTTGGTGGCCACCTGGGATAGGGTGGTGGCCGAGGCCCTTGACCGAGTCGTGCCCTTGTGGCCTCTGACCCAGTGCCTATCCCAATTGGCTCCTTGGTTTTCCGAGGAGCTGAGGGAGATGAAGCGCCAGAAAAGAGAGAGTGGTTGGAGGACCAGCCGCTCTGCATCTGACCGAACACTATTGCGGTGCCACATTAGGACCTATTTAGTGGTGATAAGGGTGGCAAAGCGATCTTACTTTTCCACCCTTATTGCATCTGCAGAAAATCGCCTGGCCGCCCTGTTTAGGGTGACCCACTCCCTTTTGGAGGTGGGAGCGCAAGAGGATCCCCTGCAAGGACGAGCCGAGGATTTTTCTAGATATCTGCAGGACAAAATTACTCAGATCCGGGACGGGTTGGACTCTGACTGGGTAACTCTGGGCAGGAGGGCGGGGGTGGATTTCGGTGAGGTCATTTGGGAGGAGTTCAATCCTGTGACCCTAGAGGACGTGGACAGGATTCTGGGTGGGCTTAATGCCACCACATGCTTACTGGATCCGTGTCCCTCCTGGTTGGTTTTGGCCACCCGGGAGGTGACACGAGGTTGGTTCCAGGGTATTATCAACACTTCCTTGAGCGAGGGGTTTTTGCCCGCTGCCTTGAAAGAAGATGTGGTGAGACCCCTCCTCAAGAAACCATCCCTGGACCCAACATTATTATTGAATTATTGTCCAGTCTCCAACCTTCGCTTTGTGGCGAAGGTTGTCGAGAGTGTGGTGGCGCGACAGCTCCCTCAGCACCTGGAGGAAATGATATATCTGGATCCTCTCCAATCGGGTTTCAGGCCTGGGCACAGCACGAAGACGGCGATGGTCGCATTGGTGGATGATCTCTGGAGGGCTTGGGACAGGGGTTGTTCCTCTGTCTTGGTCCTGTTAGATCTCTCAGCGGCTTTTGATACTGTCGACCACAGTATCTTATTGCAGTGGTTGGGGGGGTTGGGAGTGGGAGGCACAGTGTTACGGTGGTTCTCCTCCTTCCTTTCCGACTGCTCGCAATTTGTGTTGGAAGGGGGGCAGAGATCGTCCCCAAGGCCCCTGTTCTGTGGGATACCTCAGGGGTCTGTGCTCTCGTCCCTTCTGTTCAACATTTTTGACCACATGTTTATTGGACCCGTGTCCCTCCTGGCTGGTGTTGGCCACCCGGGAGGTGACACGAGGTTGGTTCCAGGGCATTATTAACGCTTCCTTGAGTGAGGGATATCTACCCGCCGCCTTGAAAGAGGCGGTGGTGAGACCCCTCCTCAAGAAACCGTCCCTGGACCCAACTTTGTTATCTAATTATCGTCCTGTCTCCAACCTTCGTTTTATGGCGAAGGTTGTTGAGAGTGTGGTGGCACAACAGTTTTCCCAGCACCTGGATGAAGCTGTCTATTTGGATCCACGCCAATCGGGCTTCAGGCCCGGGCACAGCACAGAGACGGCGCTGGTCGCATTGGTGGATGATCTCTGGAGGGCCCGTGACAGGGGTTATTCCTCTGTCCTGGTCCTCCTAGATCTTTCGGCGGCTTTTGATACTGTCGACCACAGTATCCTATTGCAGCGGCTGGGGGGGTTGGGGGTGGGAGGCACCGTTATGCGGTGGTTCTCCTCCTTCCTCTCTGACCGCTCGCAATTTGTGTTGGCAGGGGGGCAGAGGTCGGCCCCGAGGTCCCTGGTTTGCGGGGTGCCTCAGGGGTCGGTGCTCTCGCCCCTCCTGTTCAACATATATATGAAGCCGCTAGGTGAGATCATCCGTGGCTTTGGGGTAGAGTTCCATCAGTACGCTGATGACACCCAGCTGTACATCTCTACCCCGGGCCACCCCGATGAAGCCGTCGAAGTGATGGCCCGATGCCTGGAGGCCGTGCGGTGTTGGATGGGGCGGAACAGGCTTCAGCTCAACCCATCTAAGACTGAGTGGCTGTGCTTCCCGGCACCCCGATACAGCCAGCTGGTTCCATCGCTGGCTGTGGGGGGGGAAATTCTTGCCCCCACAGAGAGGGCCCGCAATCTGGGTGTCCTCCTGGATGTACGGCTGTCATTGGAAGATCATGTGGCGGCCGTCGCCAGGGGGGCTTTTGGACAGGTCCGTAGGATCTACCAGTTGCGGCCCTTTCTGGATCGGGATGCGCTTCGCACGGTCACTTCCGCCCTGGTGATCTCCCGCCTAGACTATGCCAATGCTCTCTACATGGGGCTGCCCTTGAAGAGCATCCAGAGGCTCCAGTTGGTGCAGAATGCAGCCGCGAGGGTGGTAATGGGGGCACCTAGGGGCTCCCATGTTATGCCACCTCTACGCGCGCTGCATTGGCTCCCGGTGGCCCTCCGGGTGCGCTTCAAGGTCTTGGTCACTATCTTTAAAGTGCTCCATGGCTCGGGACCAGGTTACTTGCGAGACCGCCTCCTGCCACCATCGGCTTCCCACCGACCGGTACGCTCCCATAGAGTGGGCCTCCTCGGGGTGCCGCCGGCTGGACGGCTGGCGACCCCGAGGGCGCGGGCCTTCTCATTGGGAGCACCCCCTCTCTGGAATGAATTACCCCCGGAGGTAAGGGCCACCCCCGATCTCATGGCCTTCCGTCGGTTGCTCAAAACGCATTTATTTCGGCAGGCCGGACTGGCCTAGGGGTTTTTAAATTTTAATCGGGTTTTAATCTTTTTAATACTTGTTTATATTTTATTAGAGCCATATTGTATTTCAGTTTTTAAATTTTAATATTTTATGTTGTCTCATACTTTGTACCTTGTATATGTGTTTTTATTGGCTGTTCACCGCCCCGAGTCCCTTCGGGGAGAGGGGGCGGTATATAAATCAAATAAATAATAATAATAATAATAATTTATGTGAAGCCGCTGGATGAGATCATCCGTGGTTTGGGGGTAGAGTTTCATCATTATGCTGATGACACTCAGCTATACATTTCTACCCCAGGCCACATCAACGAAGCCGTTGAAGTGATGACCCGGTGCCTGGAGGCTGTGCGGAGTTGGATGGGTCTTAATAGGCTTCGGCTCAACCCGATCAAAACCGAGTGGCTGTGGTTTCCTGCGCCCAGATACAGCCAGCAGCTGGCCATGGGGGGAGATATTTTGACCCCCAGGGAGAGGGCGTGCAATCTGGGTGTCCTCCTGGATGTATGGCTGTCATTAGAAGACCATATAGCAGCCGTCGCCAGGGGGTTTTTTTGTCAGGTCCGTAGGATCTACCAGTTGCAGCCCTTTCTGGATCGAGGTGCATTGCGTACGGTCTCTTCTGCCCTAGTCATCTCCTGTCAAGACTACTGCAATGCTCTCTACATGGGGCTCCCCTTGAAGAGCATCCGGAGGCTTCAGCTGGTGCAGAATGCGGCCACGCGGATGATCTTGGGGGCTTCTCGGAGCTCCCATGTTGCACCATTCCTGCACAAGCTGCATTGGCTTCTGGTGGCCTTCCGGGTGCGATTCAAGGTGTTGGTGATCACCTTTAAAGTACTCCATGGCTTGGGACCCGAGTACTTACGGGACCACCTGCTGCCACCATCGGCCCCTTGCCGGCCAGTGTGCTCCCACAGGGTGGGCCTCCTCGGGGTGCTGCCAACTGGGCGATGCCGGCTGGAGGTTCTGAGGATGCGGGCCTTCTCTGCGGGGGCACCCTCCCTCTGGAATGAGCTACCTATGGAGATACGAGCCATTTTATCGGAGCCTTTAAAGTACTCTATGAAAGATCTCTGGGCCTTGAGGGATGTTCCCCTTTCCCTCAAGTGGCCCTCAAAACTTTCTAAAACCTATCTTAACGACGGATCCGGGGATCCCGAGAGATGGTATGGCTGCAGGAAACGTGTTGGGGAGAATTCTGGGGTTTGTAAATTTTTAATGAGGTTTTTAGTAGGGTTAGGGAAATCCGAACCGGGTTTGGGGGACAACCCGCAGGGATCTGGAGGTAGCCAGGCTGGCATGCACGTCTGGGAGGGCTCAGAGGGTCGTGTGTTGAGGGGGCGGACAGGGGGTGGGATGCCAGGGGCCAATTTCATCAGCACGGTGACTGGGAGAGATAGTTATGCTGGGGGTAGAGGGCCGTATCCGGTTAGGGGATCGCGCTGCCGATATTTGCAAGCGGTAGCGCGCTCCGACCCTCCTCACCCATCCTGCAGTCCTGGCTGTCCGGAGCCTCAGGCCCTGAGTATCTGGCTGATGCTGTGCAATGCCAGGTCCATTGTGAATAAAGCCCCCCTGATTTATAATCTTATTCAGGAAGAGGGCGTGGACCTGGTAGGTATTACCAAAACCTGGTTGGGTCCAGAGGGTGGTATTCCTGTGAAGGAGATGTGCCCACCAGGTTTCTTAGCATTTCATCAGCCTAGGTCTCAGGGAAGGGGTGGTGGGGTGGCGGTGCTTATTAGAGAGGTCTTTTGTCCTAGGGAGGCCACGGTTCCTCAGACGGCTGGTTGTGAGTTTCTCTTTGTGAAGTGGGGGCAGGGGGTTCAGATGGGCCTTTTGATAGCGTACCTGGCTCCCTGCCACGTGTCACTGGCCCTGCCTGGACTCCTTGAGGTGATAGCCGAGCTGGCGGTTGGGACCCCTAGGCTTTTAGTTATGGGGGATTTCAACCTGCCTTCGCTCGGGGAAACCTCTGGAGTAGCTTGGGAGTTCATGGCTTCCATGATGGCCATGGACCTGACCCAATTAGTTTCTGGCCCCACTCATATAGGGGGACACACGCTGGACCTGATTTTTGTCTCTGGTCAGTGGTTGAATGACTGTAGCTTTGGGGACTTAGTTATCAAACCCTTGTCATGGACAGATCATTCTCTTCTTAGACTTGACTTCTGTACCGCCACCCCCCACCGCAGGGAGGCGGAGCCATGTAGATGGTTCCGCCCCAGGCGCCTGATGGACCCTGAGTGGTTCCAGAGGGAGCTTGGGCCATTTCCCGAGATTCTGGCTCATAACTCGCCTGGAAACTTGGTGGCCACCTGGGATAGATTGGCTGCCGAGGCTCTGGACCGAGTTGTGCCTTTGCGACCTCTGACCCGGCACAGATCCCATCCAGCTTCGTGGTTTACAGAGGAGCTGAGGGAGATGAAGTGCCAGAAAAGATGACTGGATAGTGTTTGGAGGGCTAGCCGCGCCGAGTCCGACCAGACACAGGTGAGATCCTATATTAGGACCTACCTTGTGGCGATAGAGGCGGCGAAGCCTTCGCATTTCTCCACCCTTATTGCGTAAGCAGAAAATCGGCCTGCCGCTCTGTTTAGAGTGACCCGCTCCCTGCTTGAGCCGAGAGCGCGGGAGGACCTCTTGCAGAGCAGGGCAGAGGAGTTTTCCCGATTTCTGCACGACAAAATCGCTGAGATTCAGGGCGGGCTGGACTCCAATTGGGTGGTTCTGGGGGAGGTGTCCGGGGCAAGTCTTGAGACTATTATCTGGGAGGAGTTTGACCACTGAGGGTGTGGACAGGTTGCTGGGGGGGCTGAATACCACCACATGTTTGTTGGACCCGTGTCCCTCCTGGTTGATTTCAACCTCCAGGGAGGTGACACGAGGCTGGCTCCAGGGGATTATCAACGCTTCGTTGAGAGAGGGGTCGCTCCTTACTGCCCTGAAAATGGCAGTGGTGTGGCCCTTTCTCAAGAAGCCTGCCCTGGACCCGGCTGTTTTAAATAACTATCGTCCAGTCTCCAACCTTCCTTTCATAGTGAAGGTTGTTGAGAGTGTGGTGGCGCGTCAGCTTCCTCAGTACCTGGAGGAAGCGACTTACCTCGATCCTTTCCAATCGGGCTTCAGGCCCAGGCATAGTACCGAAACAGCATTGGTCGCGTTGGTTGATGATCTCTGGAGGGCCCGTGACAGGGGGTATTCCTCTGTCCTGGTCCTGTTAGATCTCTCGGCGGCTTTTGATACTATCGACCATAGTATCTTATGGCGGTGGTTGGAGGGGTTGGGGGTTGGAGGAACTGTCCTGCGATGGTTCTCCTCCTTCCTCTCCAACTGCTCACAATTTGTGTTGACGGGGGGGCGGGAGAGGTTCACCTCTAGGCCCCTCATTTGTGGGGTGCCTCAGGGGTCAGTCCTCTCCCCTCTTTTGTTCAACATTTATGTGAAGCCGCTAGGGGAGATCATCCGTGGTTTTGGGGTGCAGTGTCATTTGTATGCGGATGATACTCAGCTTTACATCTCCACCCCAAGCCACCCAACGATGCTGTGGAGGCTATGTCCTGGTGCCTGGAGGCCGTGCGGATTTGGATGGGCAGGAACAGGCTCCGGCTCAACCCTTCCAAGACTGTGTGGCTGTGGTTTCCGGTGCCCCGATAGTCAGCTGACTCGGTCGCTGGCTATTGGGGGAGAGATCTTACCCCCCACAGAGAGGGCTCGCAATTTGGGCATCCTCCTGGATGCACGGCTGTCTTTAGAAGAACATATTACGGCCGTCTCCAGAGGGGCTTTTTATCAGGTTCGCCTGATTCGCCAGTTGCGGCCCTTTCTGGATCGGGACACCTTATGTACGGTGCCCTTGTCACTACTCACCTGGACTACTGTAATGCTCTCTACATGGGGCTTCCTGCGGGGAGCACCCGGAGACTCCAACTGGTACAAAATGCGGCCGCGCGGGTGGTTATGGGGGCATCACAAAGCTCCCATGTGATGCCTCTCCTGCGCGAGCTGCATTGGTTGCCGGTGGTTTTCCGGGTTCGCTTTAAGGTTCTGGTTCTGACCTTTAAAGCGACCATGGCATTGGACCAGATTATCTGCAGGACCGCGTTCTGCCGGTAGTCTCCCACCGACCTGTGCGTTCCCACAGAGGGGGCCTTCTTCGGGTGCCGATGGCTTCTATGTGCCGCCTGGCGACTCCTAGAAGTAGGGCCTTCTCTGTGGGGGCACCCGCCCTCTGGAATGATCTGCCTCTGGAATTATGCAATAACATGGACCTGAGAGCTTTCAGACGTGCATTAAGAACCTGGCTCTTCGAGCAGGCTGGCCTAGGCTGAAATGAGATTTTTAATGTAATTTAGTATTTGTGTTTTAAATTGGGATTTTAAAATTTGGGTTTTAATAATTTATTGGGGGAGGGTATAATTTTAGACAGCCTAAGATATTTAATTTTTTTTAACTTTTATAATTGTAATAAAGTTTTACGGTTGGCTGTACACTGCCCTGAGTCCTTCGGGAGAAGGGCAGTATATAAATATAATAAATAAATAAATCACAGACCTGCGAACCTTCCGGTGTGCACTGAAGACCCACCTTTTCCAGCAGGCCGGTCTGACCTAGTGTCATTAGAAGGGTTTTAATTTTTAAATTTTTATCGGGTTTTTATGGGTTTTCTGTATTCTTAATTCAGCCATTAATTTAATAATTTTTAATCTATTTTAAAAATTTTATGGATTGTACTGTTTTATTAAGGCTGTTCACTGCCCCGAGTCCCTATTTGGGAGAGGGAGTGGTATAAAAGTTTAATAAATAATAAGAATAAGAATCATCATCATCATCTGCACCTCTATAACTATCTGGTTTGGTTCTACAACTCAACAGGACAGACACAGACTTAAGAGGATAATTGGGACTGCAGAAAAAACAATTATTATCAACTTGCCTTCAATCGAGAACCTGTATACCGCACGAGCCAAAAAGAGGGTTGTGAAAATATTTACAGACCCCTCACATCCCAGACATAAACTGTTTTAACTCCTTCCCTCAAAAATGATGCGATAGAGCACGAGAACAACTAGACACGAGAACAGATTTTCCCCAAAAGCCATCACTTTGCTAAAGAAATAATTCCCTCAACACTGTTCAACTATTACAAAGTCTGCACTACTATTACTGTTAATCTTCTCATCACTCCTTATCACCCATCCCCTCCCACTTGTGATTGTATGACTGTAACATTGTTGCTTGTATCCTTACTGTTGACTGTTTTCTAGTATGATTTGATTGCTTATTGTACCCTATGCCTATCATTAAGTGTCGTACCTTATGATTCTCGACTCTTGATGAATGTATCTTTTATGTATACTGAGAGTATTTACACCAAAACAAATTCCTTGTGTGTCCAATCACGCTTGGCCAATAAAGTATTCTATTCTTCTGTAAAGTATTCAATTCTAGGAAGCTGAGGATAGAAACTGGACCCAACCCACTGCCCTATGAACAGGCAAAAGGGGGGATAGTGGCCGGCCAAAGGGAGGCCCTAAAGGGTCCACCTTCTCACAGGTTTACACAGACCTGGTGGAAGTGTTCAGTGAGGAAGAATGTGAGGTTCTATCTCCTCACTGCCCCACTGACTGCGCCATCGAACTGATACCCAGAGCGAAACTACCCAAGCTGAGGATGTACTTGATGACACAGAAGGAGATGGGGGAGTTACGGTGATACATCAATAAGAACTAAGGATTTATCCAACCAGGTCACTCACATGTGATGGCACTCGTATTATTCAGAGAGAAGGATGGGGGTCTGTGTCTATGTGTCCACTTCTGAGGACTTAACTCAGTCTGTGTAGAACACCTATACCCCCTGCCTCTGATGAAGGACATGCTGGCAACCTTGGCAAAGGGACAATTTTTCACCAGATTGGATTTATGGAAGACCTACCACCGGGTCCGGATTAAACCAGGAGATGAATGGAAAACGAAGTTCAACTATCCCCTAGGGAGCTATCAATTCTGGGTGATGCCATTTGGGTTACAGGGAGCCCCGACTGTGTTCATGGAACTAATCAATGAGGTGTTGAATGAGCACCTAAACTGGTGGGGGGGGGGGAAATCCCTGCCTACCTGAATGACATCCTAATCTACACCACCACCATAAAGGAACACATCCAGCTGGTGTGACAAGTACTACAGAAGCTGTTGGTGGCTAAGTTGTACATAAAATTCTCAAAATGTGAATTCCACTGAACCCATCTGGATTACCTAGGCTACAGAATATTCAGTGATGGAGTGGAGATGGATCCACATAAAGTCCAAGCCATGTTAGAGTGGCAGGCTCTGAAAACATGCAGACAGTTGCAAAGTTTCCTTGGCTTTGCCAATGTCTATAGGCAGTTCATCCCATCGTTCAGCAAGGTTGCATTGCCATTGGCTGACCTACTGTGAACAAAACAAAATATGCAAAGCCCCAGCCCAGACAAAGGAGTGCCAAAGAGCATTCAAATTGTTGAAAGCTCTCTTTGCTAGGGAGCTTGTCCTGAAACATCCCGAGCCCAGCTGGCCCTTCGTCTTACAAGCTGATGCCAGTGACATGGCCATGGGAGCCGTCTTGTTACAAGGGAACAAACAAGGCCAGATGCAACCTTGTGCCTACATCTCCCATAAGCTCACCCAGACAGAACGGGGCTGGGCGATATGGGAAAAAGAGGCCTTTGCAGTGCAGTGGGTGTTGCTAACATGGCAGCATTTATTGGAAGAGACCCAGGAACTGTTCGAGGTTTGGACAGACCACAAGGTCCTACAAACCCCCTGGTGGTTGTCCCCAAAAGGCCCAATGGGCGTAGTACTTCCAACGTTTCAACTTCACCCTGAAATACATCCCAGGAGGGAAGAACTTCTTGGCTGATGCCCTGTCATGGCTGTCCCAATACAACAATCACCAGGAAGATGTGGTTCAGGCTATCATTCCACCTAGCAAATGGTAGCTTGGGCAGTGGCCAACCAGCCAAGAGACAAGTTGACAAAAAGCTATGCACCGCTTTGTTAACTGACTCCTGGTTTTTGAAGAACAAATCACTATTCACTCACAGGGACAGCCTAGCTTGGACAAACTGTGTATACCAACTGCCCTATGAAAGTAGTACCATAACATCAAACAGGCCAGACCCTTTAGGTTCCTTAAAACCCTACACCTAGCCAAATGGCAATTTTGTTGGCCTCGCTTGAGATCGGAGATCAAAAACTATATGAAGAGCTGTCCGATCTGGGCATTGACTAAACCACAGCCTGGGAAATCTCTAGGTCTCTTGAAGACTGTGGCTGATCCCATTCAACCATGACAGGAGATCGTCATGGATTTCATAGTAGACCTGCCAGAAAGCAACAGGCACACTGTAATATGGAGAGTCATAGACCTGTTCTCTAAACAGGCCCATTTTGTGCCGTGCGCTGGGATACCATCAGCATGGCAGCTGGAAAAATTCTATCAGCCACATCTGTTGACTCCACAAATTGCCCCAGCATATTACCTCAGATAGGGGGTGCAGTTCACCCCCAGGTTTTGATGTAACTTTGTACGCCTAATAGGGTCCTCCCAAGGTTTGAACTCAGCATTCCACCCCAATACCAATGGGGCATCTGAAAGAGCAAATGCTATGGAGGAACACTAACTGTGATGTTATGTCTTGTACCAACAGAAGGACTGAGCGAGCCTCCTTCCCTTTGCGGAGGTGGATTACAATAATGTGGTGCACAGCAGTACCAGGTTTACCCCCTTCCGGGTGATGAATGGGATGGAATTTGTGTCCATCCCTGAATGGACCAAGGTTCCCCAGACCTCAGGCACCCTGAAAGAATGGGCTGATAAGATACAAGATGTGTGGGGCCTGTGAAAACAGCATTACAAAAAGCAGCTGAGACCTAGAAAGTGCAGGCTGATAGAAAATGAGCAGCCTACAAAACATTTAGGGTAGGGGATCACGTATATCTCTCTACTAAATACCTGAAATAAAGAGCAAAGCATCAATGAAGAGTCTTTGCTGGAACAAGCCTGGAGCAAGCCTTGCTGAGCCCTCATAATCATCTAGCAGGCAGAAACTGGTAATGCTGGCTAGTTTACAAATGTCACTGTGTGCCGAGTCAAAAGACCAGTAAAGGGGAATTGCTCTACTAACAAATAGTATGGCTTTGTTTCTGACTGGCTAGGCTCAGTACCATGAGAATTGTTCAATTAAATCTGGAATGTTTTTCATCCCTTATATTGTAAATTCACCTTTTTGGAATCTGAGCTAGAGTTAGGATTAGGGAGTGGAATGATGGACACCATTCACACTGCTTGGTTGCTTTTGGAGAAGCATCGTGAGAAGGTCAAGCCTGTCCATATGGCCGTCGAAGTGATGACCCGGTGCCTGGAGGCCGTGCGGGGTTGGATGGGTCGTAACAGGCTTCATCTCAACCCGGCCAAAACCGAGTGGCTGTGGTTTCCTGCGCCCAGATACAGCCAGCTTATTCCTTCGCTGGCCGTGGGGGGAGAGGTTTTGACCCCCGTGGAAAGGGCGCGCAACTTGGGTGTCCTCCTGGATGTACGGCTGTCTTTGGAAGAACATATTGCAGCCGTCGCCAGGGGGGCTTTTCATCAGATTCGTCTGATTTACCAGTTGCGGCCCTTTCTGGATCTGGGCGCACTTCGCACAGTCACTTCCGCCCTCGTTATCTCCCGCTTGGATTATTGCAACGCTCTCTACATGGGGCTCCCCTTGAAGAGTCTCCGGAGGTTGCAGTTAGTTCAGAATGCAGCCGCGCGGGTGATCGTGGGCGCCCCTCGAGGCGCACACGTAACACCACTTCTCCGCAGGCTGCACTGGCTTCCTGTGGCCTACCGGATTCGATTCAAGGTGGTACTGATGGTATTTAAAGTGCTCCATGGCTCGGGACCTGGGTACTTACGGGACCGCCTGCTGCCATCAACAACCTCCCGCCGCCCAGTACGCTCCCACAGGGTGGCCCTACTTGGGGTGCTGCCGCCTGACTGTTGTCGGCTGGCGGCCCCGAGAGTTCGGGCTTTCTCTGTGGGAGCTCCCTCCCTATGGAATGATCTCCCCCCGGAGATACGGGCTATGACGGATATTCTGACCTTCCGGTGCGCAGTGAAAACCCTGCTTTTCGAACAGGCCGGCCTGGCCCAGTAACTATGTTTTTTGGCTTTAATTAATCTAAATTGGGGTTTTATTAGTTTTAATTTTTAACTTAAATTTTGAATAGACAGCCGGATCTAATTATTTAATTTATTTTTAATCGTATTTATTGTGTATTTATTGTATGCTTTTAGTAGGCTGTACACCGCCCCGAGTCCCTTTTTGGGAGAGGGAGCGGTATAAAAGTGTGATTAAAATAAATAAATAAAAATTCCTTGATCTGGAAAAGGCCTTTAGTCGCATCCCATATAAACTCATTTGGCACACCTACAACCCCCCCCAATGTCCCCAAATCTTATGACCAGTGGATTCAACGATTGTACCAGAGTGTCATAAGCATGGAACATCTCCCTTCATCATTAATGTTCTGACATACATCAAGGATTGGCAATATGACCCTATTATTCATCTTTTGCATGAACACTGTGATACTTGAACTCCAATCATCCCATTGCATGGTCACTCCTCTATACAGATAATGTCTTCTTGGCAAATGAATAATGTGAAGACATAAAAGAACAAATGGCAATGGAATGAACAGCTTGGCAGATATGGACTTTGACTGAACATCAAGAAAACCAAACATATCCGGGTTTCCAAGATGGCAGGCGGGCGTTTTCGTCGGAGTTTCCTCCGACCTGGGTGGCTTCAGATGCGGCCCCCCTTGTCCCCTGGGTCCCCCCGCCGGTGGCAGAGGCGGGGGAAGACCAGGGGAGACCGGCTAGGGCCATCAGGAGCCGGTCGGGGGTCTGCCGGAGCCATAGGGTCGGTAAGGATGACGACGGTGTTGGCGCGACGGCCCCAGCGGCCTCGGAACGATCGCGGAGGCTTCGGAGGCCTCGTTCGGCAGCCGGCGGACCCGAGCTGTTGCGGCAGCGTTTTCGGCATCGGTGGTTCCGGCGGCCTCTGGGGCGGAGGCGCCGTTGCGGCATGGCCCCAGCGACCCCGTGGTGAGCGTGGCAATCCCAGAGTTTCGGGAATGGCGCTGACTTGGGGGAGCTGTCTGGAGAGCCCTGGATTGGCCTCGGCGGCCTTGTTAAAGCTGCGGAGGCCTCGGAATAGCTGCCGTGGCGGCCCCAGAGCCCCTGAGGGCTATGGAGAGGTCTCGATGCCCTCAGTGAGGCATGGCTGTGTGGTGGATTCGGCGGCCTCGTTCGGGCCACGGCGGTTCTGGAGGGCTTGGGCGGCTCCGGAGCGGATTCGTTGCGACCGCGGCGGCCTCAGATCGGACCCGGAGCGGCCTTAGTGGCCCCGATAGCGGCGCGGAGACTGGGGTGCTCGTGGAGCATGTCGGACGAGGAGTGGCGGCTTCGACGCCCTCGAAGGCTTGCTAATGGGATCTGGAGCCGGCCAATGGCGCTCCTGGACAACCAGCGGAGCTGTACGTGTCTCCGCCTCTTCCCTGGGGCCCCCACCGGTGGCAGAGGTGATGGGCCCGGGGGGGGGGATTGGCTCTGCCCGTGACTCTCCGCCCCCTGGGGGCTCCACCGGTGGCAGAGGTGGAGGGACCAGGGGGAGGGGCTGCGTACCCCAGTTTGACTGGATTTTATCAATCGTGGCCGAGAAATGGCAAGGACTGTGGAGAAAATTGCAGGACCGCCATGACGGGATGGCCGGAGCCACTGAGATATTCGAGGGAAGAGCTTTGGGCCCTGAGGGACGTCCCCCTCTCCCTTAAGTGGCCTTCAAAGCTCTCCAGAACTTTCCTCGATGAAGGATCCTGGGATCCTGAGAGATGGTGGGGCCGGAGGAACTGGAAGAAGCGCAGGAAACCCGGGATTTTTAATTTTCTGATGGGGTTTTTAAAGGGTTGGATGTATCCAGGGCGGGTGTAGGAGACAGCCTGCATGGATGTGGGGGCGGCTGGGCCAGCATGCACGCCTGGGGAGGCTCGGGGGTTTCGGTGTTGGGGTGGCAGACGGGGGGTGGGATGCCAGGGGCCAATTTCATCAGCACGGTGACTGGGAGAGGTAGATATGCTGGGGGTAGAGGGCCGTATCCGGTTAGGGGATCGCGCTGCCGATATTTGCAAGCGGTAGCATGCTCTGAACCTCCTTACCCATCCTGCAGTCCTGGCTGTCCAGAGCCTCAGGCCCTGAATACCCGGTTGTTGCTATGCAATGCCAGGTCCGTGGTTAATAAGGCTCCCCTGATTTGTGATCTGGTACAGGAGGAGGCCGCGGACCTGGCAGGTATCACCGAAACCTGGTTGGGCCCAGAGGGTGGTGTCTCTCTGGTTGAGATGTGCCCACCAGGTTTCCTTGCATTTCATCAGCCTAGGTCTCAGGGAAGGGGTGGTGGGGTGGCGGTGCTTATTAAAGAGGTCCTTTGTCCTAGGGAGGCCACTGTCCCTCAGACGGCTGGCTGTGAATCTCTTTTTGTGAAGTGGGGACAAGGGGTTCAGATGGGCCTTTTGATGGCGTACCTGGCTCCCTGCCACGTCTCATCGGCCCTGCCCGGACTCCTAGAGGTGATAGCCGGGCTGGCAGTTGAGACCCCTAGGCTTTTAGTCATGGGGGATTTCAACCTGCCATCATTCGGTGAAACCTCGGGGATTGCCCGGGAGTTCATGGCTTCCATGACGGCCATGGACCTGACCCAATTAGTTTCTGCTCCCACTCACATAGGAGGACACATGCTGGACCTGGTTTTTTTCTCTGGGCAGTGGTTGAATGACTGTAATTTCGGGGATTTAGCAATTACACCCTTGTCATGGACAGATCACTCCCTTCTTAGACTGGACTTCTGTTCCGCCACCCCCCACCGCAGGGAGGCGGAGTCACATAGATTGTTCCGCCCCAGGTGCCTGATGGACCCGGAGCGGTTCCAGAGGGAGTTTGGGCCATTTCCTGAGTCTCTGGCTCACAGCTCACCTGGAGACCTGGTGGCCACCTGGGATGGGTTGGCCACCGGGGCTCTGGATCGAGTTGCACCTCTGCGACCTCTGACCCGGCACAGATCCCACTTGGCTCCGTGGTATATGGAGGAGCTACGGGAAATGAAGTGCCGGAAAAGACGTCTAGAGAGCATTTGGAGGGCGAGCCGTTCTGAGTCTGACCGAACACAAGTAAGAACTTATATTAAGACTTACCTTGTGGCGATAGAGGCAGCGAAATCTTCCTATTTCTCCCCCTTATTGCGTCGGCAGAAAATCGGCCTGCCGCCCTGTTTAGAGTGACCCGCTCTCTACTTGAACCGGGAGCGCGGGATGACCTCTTGCAGGGCAGGGCGGAGGACTTTTCCCGATTTCTGCATGACAAAATTGCTCAGATTCGGGAGGGGCTGGACTCCAATTGGATGGTCCCGGGGGAGGTGTCCGGGGCAGGTCTTGTGAGTGTTATCTGGGACGAGTTTGATCCTGTGACCACTGAGGGCGTGGACAGATTGCTGGGGGGTCTGAATGCCACCACCTGTTTATTGGACCCGTGCCCTTCCTGGTTGGTTTCGGCCGCCAGGGAGACGACACGAGGCTGGCTCCAGGGGATTACCAATGCTTCCTTGAGGGAGGGGTCACTCCCTACCGCCTTGAAGACGGCGGTGGTGCGGCCCCTCCTCAAGAAGCCTTCCCTGGACCCAGCTGTTTTAAACAACTATCGTCCAGTCTCCAACCTTCCTTTCATAGCGAAGGTTGTTGAGAGTGTGGTGGCACGTCAGCTCCCTCAGTACCTGGAGGAAGCGACTTACCTCGATCCATTCCAATCGGGTTTCAGGCCTGGGCATAGTACCGAAACAGCATTGGTCACGTTGGTTGATGATCTCTGGAGGGCCCGTGACAGGGGGTATTCCTCTGTCCTGGTCCTGTTAGATCTCTCGGCGGCTTTTGATACTATCGACCATAGTATCCTATTGCGACGGTTGGAGGGGTTGGGGATTGGGGGAACTGTCCTTCGATGGTTCTCCTCCTTCCTCTCCGACCCTTCGCAATTTGTGTTGGCGGGAGGGGAGAGGTCCACCTCTAGGCCCCTGGTTTGTGGGGTGCCTCAGGGGTCGGTCCTCTCCCCTCTCTTGTTCAACATTTATGTGAAGCCGCTGGGCGAGATCATCCGTGGTCTTGGGGTGCGGTGTCATCTGTATGCAGATGACACCCAACTGTACATCTCCACCCCAGACCACCCCAACGATGCTGTGGAGGCTATGTCCCGGTGCCTGGAGGCCGTGCGGGACTGGATGGGCGGGAACAGGCTCCGGCTCAACCCATCCAAGACCGAGTGGCTGTGGTTCCCGGTGCCCCAATATAGCCAGCCGACACCTTCGCTGGCTATTGGGGGGGAAATTTTGCCCCCCACAGAGAGGGCTCGCAATCTGGGTGTCCTCCTGGATGTACGGCTGTCGCTAGAACATCATATTGCGGCCGTCTCCAGGGGGGCGTTTTACCAGGTCCGCCGGATCTACCGATTGCGGCCCTTTCTGGATCGGGATGCCCTGCGCACGGTCACTCACGCCCTTGTCACCTCTCGCCTGGATTATTGTAATGCTCTCTACATGGGGCTCCCTGTGGGGAGAACCCGGAGACTCCAACTGGTGCAAAACGCGGCCGCGCGGGTGATCATGGGGCCGTCACGTAGCTCCCATGTGACGCCTCTCCTGCGCGAGCTGCATTGGTTGCCGGTGGCTTTCCGGGTTCGCTTTAAGGTTCTAGTTTTGACCTTTAAGGCGATCCATGGCATTGGGCCAGGTTATCTGCAGGACCGCATTCTGCCGGTGATCTCCAGCAGACCGGTGCGTTCTCACAGGGAGGGCCTTCTCTGGGTGCCGTCGGCCGATATGTGTCATCGGGCGGCCCCCAGGAGTAGGGCCTTCTCTGTGGGGGCCCCTGCCCTCTGGAATACTCTGCCACCTGAACTACGCACCAGCACGGACCTGAGGGCCTTCAGGCACGCGTTGAAGACCTGGCTCTTTGAGCAGGCTGGCCTGGGCTGAGATAGTCTTAATTGTCTCCTAAATTTGGTTTTAATTGGGTTTTAATTTTGGGGGGAGGGTTGTATTAATTTTAAACAGCCACTATTTAATTCTTTTTTAACTTTTATATTGTCCGGGGTTTGATTCGGCTGTACACCGCCCTGAGTCCCTAGGGAGAAGGGCGGTATATAAATCTTAATAATAAATAAATAAATAAATAATATGGAGTGTGGCCCCCAAACTGATGGAACCATCAACACTGGTGGAGAAGAGCTGAAGAAAGTAGAGCAATTTAAGTACCTCAGTTCCCTCATATGCAGCAACAGCAATAGCTTTCTGGATGGCCGCACCAATGTCACTATCACCTGGATGAAGTGGCACTGAGTGACTGGAATCTTATGTAATCATTGGATGCCAGTTCACCTCAAGAGAAGTATTTACAGAATGATAATGCTCCCTGTTGCCCTCTACAGATTGGAGTTCTGGTCAGTGACAGTAAAGGATGAGGCCCAACATATGATGGAAATGCAAACATTTCCATGGTGCTTTCGACTAACATGATTCGACCACGCCATGAATGACGATGTATGATGTTTATTGAGAGATCCCATCAATCATAGCAAAACTGTGGTAAGGAAGACTTAGATAGTATGAACACCCTGTACACGATAAAGAAGACTTGGAGGCGAGGACATCCATGATGTCCATGTGGCCAGGGCCGGGGCGGCTGGAGGACCATCATCGCTACCGGAGCCGGGGTTGGAGAACTGTCGCTGCGGTCGGAGCCGGGGTTGGAGGACCGCCGCCGCGGTTGGTACCATGGCTAGAGCCGGGACGGCTGAAGAATTGTCATCGGAGCTGGGGTCGGAGAACTGCTGCCTCGGCTGGAGCCTGGTCTGGAGGACTACCGCCATGGTTGGGGTCCTTCTTTTCCTTTCCATCCAGTCGGCTGTATTCCGAGTGGTCTCGATCTGGACTCAGGCCCCGGCTGGCCAGTTTTCAGCTTGGTCGGGGTGTGTTACAGAAGAGGACTCAGACCGGGACACTATCTTATACTAGGAATGATCTTTGGGCCCTGAGATGTGTCCCCCTGTCTCAGAAATGGCCCTCTGCTCTCTTGGAGGCCCATCTCAAGGACGGATCGTGGGATCCAGAGAGATGGTGGGGTTGTAGGAAGCGTGGGAGGGAGGGGTGTCTTAACAAATTTTTAACTAGGTTTTTAAAGGGGTTAGGAAAGTCTGGGCGGGTGTTGGGGGACAACTCGCCGGAGGCTGGGACCAAGCCGTGGGTTGGGCATGGCCGGGAGAGTCAGAATCCGGATAGGATTGTATTGAGGATGGGGGGGTCACCGGGGAGGGTGGAATTAAATCTATTGATACGGTGAGCGGGAGAGGCAGATTTGGCGGTTATAGGGGGCCATATTCTGTATTGGGAGCGCGCCCTCGCTGCTTGTCTGCTGTAGCACGCTCCGACCCCCTTGTCATCTCCCGTTCCCCAGGGGGTCTGAGCAATCGGGCCCTGGGCCTCCGGCTGATGTTATGTAACGCCAGGTCCGTTGTTAACAAAGCCCCTCTCATTCACGATTTGATTTGTGAGGGGGGTGCGGACCTGGTGGGAGTTACTGAGACCTGGCTGGGCCAGGAGGGGGGAGTTCCTCTGGTGCAGATGTGCCCAGCCGGGTTTCGGGTCTTTCATCGGCCGAGGGCCCAGGGGAGGGGAGGGGGGGTTGCGGTGGTTATTAAGGAGGATCTGTGTCCGAGGGAAGCCACTGTGTCTCAGACGACCGGGTGTGAGCTCCTTTTCGTGAAGTTCGGTCCCAAGGTTCAGGTGGGCTTGCTGGTCGCATACCTGGCTCCCTGCTATGCGGCAGCGGCCCTGCTTGAGCTCCTTGAGGTCATAGCTGGCGTGGCGGTTGGGACCCCCAGGCTTATGGTCATGGGGGATTTCAACTTGCCATCTGCCGGCGGTGCCTCGGGGACTGCTCAAGAGTTCATGGGTTCCATGACGGCCATGGGCCTGACCCAGTTAATTCGGGACCCTATTCACGTGGGAGGTCACACCTTGGATCTGGTTTTTGTCTCTGATCAGTGGCAGAGTGATCTGGGTATAGGGGATATAGTTGTGGAACCCCTGTCATGGTCGGATCACTCGCTCCTGAAGCTCGACTTCCGTTCCGCACCCCCTGACCACAGGGAGGCGGGACCATTAAAATGGTACCGCCCCAGGCGCCTGATGGACCCTGATAGGTTCCTGACGGAGCTTGGGCCATTTCCCAAAGCTCGCACACACGACTCGATTGAGGGCTTGGTCGCCACCTGGGATAGGGTGGCTGCTGGGGCCCTTGACTGAGTCGTGCCCTTGCGGCCTCTGACCAGGTGCCGATCCCACGTGGCTCCCTGGTTTTCTGAGGAGCTAAGGGAGATGAAGCGCCGGAAAAGACGCCTAGAGAGCAGTTGGAGGGCCAGCCGCTCTGGGTCTGACCGAACACTATTACGATCTTATATTAAGACGTATTTAGTGGCAATAAGGATGGCAAGGAGATCTTACCTCTCCACCCTTATTGCATCTGCGGAAAACCACCCAGCCGCCCTGTTTAGGGTGACCCGCTCCCTAGGGGGGCTTTTTATCAGATTCGTCTGATTTACCAGTTGCGGCCCTTTCTGGATCTGGGCGCACTTCGCACAATCACTTCCGCCCTCGTTATCTCCCGCCTGGATTATTGCAATGCTCTCTACATGGGGCTCCCCTTGAAGAGTCTCCAGAGGTTGCAGTTGGTCCAGAATGCAGCCGCGCGGGTGATTGTGGGTGCTCCTCGGAGCTCCCACGTTACACCGCTTCTCCGCAGGCTGCACTGGCTTCCTGTGGCCTTCCGGATTCGATTCAAGGTGGTACTGATGGTATTTAAAGTGCTCCATGGCTCGGGACCTGGGTACTTACGGGACCACCTGCTGCCATCATCAACCTCCCGCCGCCCAGTACGCTCCCACAGGGTTGCCCTCCTTGGGGTACCGCCGCCCGGCCGCTGTCGGCTGACGGCCCCGAGAGTTCTTAGATAGTGTGTCCAGACTTAGATAGTGTGGACGTATCGTGTACTGTACACGATAAAAAAGACTCGGAGGCGAGGACATCCATGTGTCTAGAACCTGATAGCCAGCATCCCCATGGTAGACTCGAGATACAGTGGATGGACTGCATCAACAAGGACATGAAATGCATGGATATCACCCCTGAAAGTGCCCTAGATCGAACCAAATGGAGACGGATATGCTGACAAGTAGACCCTGCTATAGTGCAGGAATAATGCTAGGAAGAAGGAATCTGTTTGGATTTTGGAATGGAATTATTTGCAGGTACTTTACCGGCAAGGAAAAAGAAATATATGCAATTGTGACCAAAAAAGCAAATACTTTAGGTATTGGTAAACTATGGTTCACATTTCCTCCGAGATTTTTCTGGACCCTGGCAACAAGGCTGAGGTCCAAACCATATGAATTACAGATTATGAGACTGAAAATAGCCCAAGCAAATTATGGCACTGATCAATTTACCTGAAGTCTCTTTAACATCTGCACTGCATTTGCATAGCACCAGAGACTGCTGGGAAGAGCTGCTCACTGTGAGTTCAGGAGGACTGAGATGAAATCTAGTGGACCAAGGTAGTTGCCCACACACCTAAAGGCATGTGAATCATGTGGCTGAAGATCTAAAACATTAGAACATCACTAGTAGGTGCTTCTGTGATTACAATTTTATTTTAGAATGTTTGGCTTGTTTCAATACTTGTTTTGCAGCTGTCTTTCATAGTACTGTTTTTTAATTTGGATACTGTCCTATTTGTAAGCAAATTGCTAGTCTACATGGAGAGATTGCTTATCTAGAATCTCTAGTCTGACAAGAGTCTGTGCTCTCCAGGAAGAAATTAGGTATCCAACTCAGCCATTCTGTTCTATTGAGCCCCCTCTGCCATAAAGATCCTTCAGGAGAAGGGCAGTAAGGACGACTGTGGGATCTGGCAGGGTGAGAGCTGTGAACCATAAATACAAAGCTTTGGGATCTCCCTACGTAATAGATACACTGTTGTTGCTGAACTTAATAGGGATACTAAGGTGGCAGGCCAAGCTGTTTGTGATGACAATGATAATTCAACTGAGCAGGAGATTGTGGTTTGAGAGGAAGACGTTGTTTTGGATAAGGGAAGGTATGAATCACGTATTAGACATCAATCATTTGAGATGAGCAAGGAATCTAAAAAGAGAAGCCACCTTCTGATTGGTGATTCAATTGTAAGAGATGTCAATTTAGGAAAGCATGTGGAGGTTCTTGAAGAGGACAGATATCTGCCTGGTACCACTGCCAGCAGAGAGAAGAGGCACATTGTTAAGATACTCAAGAATGCTAGTAAAGACAGTGGTGTTGGTGTTATTGTACCTCTTGGCACCAATGACCTATCTGAAAAAAATGTGCTTTCTGTGCAGAATGATTTCTGTTATTCTGTTAACAGCTAATCTGTCTCCTGGCTGGGCATGGATTATTGAAGGAATAGAAGCCACTTTGAGATCAAGACACCCTGAACGCCAATCAACAATTTGTTGATCCTCACCCAGTCTATGCCAAGCAAAAGAGAGAGAAGGTTTACCCAACTCATGCGTAGAAAGAAGAACCTGCTTTCCTGCTGGTGAAAACGCTACAGGAACAGATCTGAAAATACACAAAGACATCAACATGGAACCTGAATGGACAGTCAGTAAGAGACTTGGCACCACTAGTTATAGATGTACAGTTAGTGTTAATAGAACCCTGGCTCCCCCACAACAATGGCTAAGGATTGTCTTTTGATTTGGTAGACTTCAATAGGAGAATCTGCAGTCATTTCAGGAACAGTTCCCCAAGTTATTGAAAACTAAACAGCATTGGACTTGGTTAGCCTGTACTGACTGTCTACCTGAATTTCTACTGCACCTCTTCCTGCTGGTTACCCCAGACACCAAGCTCCCTATAAAGCAGATCATTTTTGTGTCTCATTTTTTGTAGCTACCCCCACAGGCAAATCTTGTGCAATCCTAGGTTGAGTTGGAACCCCAGATTATTCTTCTGACAGTAGTTTGGTTGGCAACTGTGGAAAGACTTAGGCAGATAGAGAGGTGTCAAATCCAGGAATGAGTTTATTGAGTTTGCAACATTTTTATATATTTTAAACATTGTTTCTTTCCGTAAGTTTATAAACCCCAAATTTCTGTCTACAAACAGCTGGGTCAACATGTAAAAATGTTTTAATCCAGTCTCAGGAGAGACAATTATTTTTGTTTTAAATCTACCTAGGAATTGTATTTTCAGCATCCTGTCTCTTCAGAATAGAGCCTTTTTAAAAAAAAAAATTACTATACTGTTTATTTGGGGACCTCTAAGGATGCTACAGGGGCTCAGAATTCTCAACCAACCTAGCCATTGTCCCCCAGAAAATTGAATACTTGAAAACTGTAGTTGTCAAACATTTAGGAAAACAGGTCATGATTTCTGAGTGCTAATGACATAGGAGTCTAGAATATTTCAAATGCCCTAAATTTGAAGGTAGTGAAAGCTAGCTTTGCTTTGTGAGCTCAGATACATTAATTATTATGGTAATATAAGTCTCCTTAGAATTGTAACGTCACTGGAAGCATATTTCTTTGAATCTGAAGTTTTGTATGGATCATATGTTTAATAAGAACTCTCACAAATGATTGTATCTTCATTTTATTGCATACTTATTCAGAATATTTATTATTACCTGGAGAAGTTTGTCTGAAGTTCTATATTAGTGTAGGACTCTAATTAGAAATGGATACACAATGCCCAGTGTCCAATTAGACTTCTAATTAGTACTAGTTAAGCTTCAAAAGAAGAATTTGGCCAAGACTCAAGTCAATAAGTACAAAGTAATTAGTTGCATCAGTTATGAGTTTCTTCTCTTTAATTCTCTGCCGTGTCTGAACTTCTCAAAATAAAGTAATTCTCCAAGGACAAAACATTGAATAAATAAAGTTAATGGTTAATTGTGTCTCCTTTAAATCAGAAGAGGGCAATCTCAGGTCCAGGGCTGTGAGTCCCCTCAAACAAAGTTGTGTATGTGTGTGTATGCGTGCATATGCCCCCCAGAAATACCACTGACTAGAGTTTATGAAAATTGGTACAATAAAATTGGTACCTACCATTCTGAGAGAGAAAACCCCCAAGTCAGGCTTTAAATCATTGGTTTTGAACCCCAGCAACCCCAGCAACCTGGCTGGGGAATTCTGGAATTCCGGAAGTTGAAGTCTACATATCTTAAAGTTGCTGAGGTTGAGAAACACTGATTTAGATTAGGATTCTGCTGAATCCTAATCCTATTGCAACTACCTTAGTGCTCCAAAGTAGGTCTTTGAAATTTCCTAGAAGTATTTTTTTTTTATGCCTTCAAGTCAATCAACTCCTGGTAACTGCCCGTCTCTGCGGTCTGTGCATTCTGCTACACATATACAGAACATGAATATGAAAGACCAATGGCCTTGTTTTGTTCACATCACCTTTTTCCCCAATGGCCTTACAGGACAATTTCTATATATTAACAAAGAATACCTAATAATTCCAAAGGGAGGCAGGGATAAAGGTCACACCAAGTCTAATGGTTAAGTGGAAATGGCTGTTGTGGTCTGACCGCAGCCAGCAAAGCTGGCAGCAGATTTGGACAGTGAGGAGGTTGGGGAGGAACATGGTCCAGTCCTGGAGTCTGGGGAAGGCTCTGACGAGTGCTTTGCGTCGGAGGCAGAGAGGGGGCCAGGGCCATCTGACAGTTATCAGCTGCCTTTGGAGTAGGACATCTGTGAGGCAAAAGAACAGCTGGAGCCTGTTTCCAGTGTGCCATGTTGCCAGAAGAAGGGAAGCTGAGGAACAAGGGCCGACTTGGGAGTAAAACCACAGGTGGACAGTGAATGACCCCTCCCCTAGAGAATAAAAGAGGAGCAAAAGGGGAGTGGGGCTTTGCAGGAGACAATTTGTTCATTCTGGCATGCTTGCCAAGTATTGCGGTGTCTGAAAGGTATCGGCCACTCTCCAAGTCTGATAAAGGTCTGTAATTGGGAACTATCATGAAAGTAGGTTGGCCAGGACTTTGTTGGAGAGGAAATTCATTGTAAATTAAATAAAAAGGGGTTTATTGGGACGAGGACTCTGCTGTTGGGGAAGCCTAGTTCAGAACAATGGTGTGGGAATTTTTGGTTGACTAAGGAGAAGGGAAGTCTTCCTGGAGCTCAGGATCACTGCTGATAGAATGGTAGTGGAGAAAAACAGCCATGCAATTTTCCTTCTCTCCATTTTCCACCTTCAAGTGTAGAATCTGGGAGGCTCTGAACCCGAGTTCTCTCATCACTGGGGGCTTCATCTGAAAAGAGCTCTGCTTAGGTCGTTGCTAATGCAGGTCCATAAATCATAAGGAGTTCATTGTAGCTTGCTACTTTGTACTTTAATACCGCCTTTGTACCAGGATGGGGAGGGAAAGAAGTTTCATGGTTCTACTCCCTGCAGGCTCTGAAATCCAGTGTAACTACGGCTAATCCTTTGTTTGTGATCCCTCATATAAGAGATTCTCATGGACATTCAGCCTTGATTTGACCCATTATATATCCCTATTGGTTTTCATTCCAAGATAGATATATGATGCCCAGAAGGACTTATATTCGGCAAGCAATAGTCGGTGGGCGAGGTATGGCTCTCCACAGCTTTCCTTGTTAGGCTGCTGTGTAAGGCACTTCTGTTAGATCTCTCAGCGGCTTTTGATACTATCGACCATAGTATCTTATTGCAGCAGTTGGGGGGGCTGGGAGTGGGGGGCACCGTGTTACGGTGATTCTCCTCCTTCCTCTCCAACCGTTCGCAATTTGTGTTGGCAGGGGGGCAGAGGTCAAACCCGAGGCCCTTGATTTGCGGGGTGCCTCAGGGATCTGTGCTCTCGCCCCTGCTGTTCAACATTTATGTGAAGCCGGTAGGTGAGATCATCCGTGGTTTTGGGGTAGAGTTCCATCAGTATGCTGATGATAATCAGTTATACATTACTATCCCAGGCCACCCCAATGAAGCCGTTGAAGTGATGACCCGGTGCCTGGAGGCCATGCGGAGTTGGATGGGTTTAAACAGGCTCCGACTCAACCCTACCAAGACCGAGTGGCTGTGGTTTCCTGTGCCCAGATACAGCCGGTTTATTCCATCACTGGCTGTGGGGGGAGAAACTTTGATCCCCACAGAGAGGGCATGCAATCTTGGTGTCCTCCTGTGTAGACATTGTGCTTTCTGGATATTCTTGTCTTGGATGGCAAACCTCAGACAAAGAACATTCCGTGCAAAGTGCAACGTTTGCATGTTTACTTGGAGGAAACATTTGCATGTTTACCTGGAGGAAATAAGACCTTAACACCCAGATAGGACGGAACAAAGGCAGGAACTGAAGCTTATGTTGATCTTAATTAAAAGTTAATCCTAACTAGAGGTGAATGTATAAACTGCTTAAGCAGATAGTAACAAAGATTGTCTAAATAGATGTATAGTGTATAAATTAACCACTGGTATGCTACTATGGATATAGAGAGATAGAACGAACTCTGGCAAGAGAGCAGACAGCTCTTCTTATTCTCAACCTGACTATAAAGAAAGCAGCTTGTCTCATCTCCATGTGGTCCTGAGTCTTGATTCCTACACTCCTGGATGCACGGCTGTCATTGGAAGATCATATAGTGGCCGTCGCCAAGAGGGCTTTTTATCAGGTCCGTCGGATCTACCAGTTGCGGCTCTTTCTGGATCTGTATGCGCTTCGCACGGTCACTTCTGCCCTTGTCATTTCCCATCTAGATTATTACATGGGGCTCCCCTTGAAGAGTATCCGGAAGCTCCAGTTGATGCAGAATGTGGCCGTGCGGGTGATTCTGGGGGCTTCTCGGAGCTCCCGTGTTACACCGCTCCTGCGCGAGCTGCATTGGCTTCTGGTAGCCTTCCGGGTGCGATTCAAGGTATTGGTGGTCATCTATAAAGCACTCTATGGCTTGGGACCCAGGTACTTACGGGACTGCCTTCTGCCACCATCGGCCTCCCGCCAGCCTGTGCGCTCTCACAGGGTGGGCCTCCTTGGGGTGCCGTCAGCTGGACGATGCTGGCTGGCGACCCCAAGGGTACGGGCCTTCTCTGTGGGAGCACCCACCCTTTGGAATGAGTTACCCCAGAGATGCGGACTATCCCTGACCTGCAAACCTTCCGGTGCACATTGAAGACTCATCTTTTCCAACAAGTCTGTCTGGCCTTGTAATATTGGAAGGTTTTAAATTTGTTATTTTATTTGCCCTGTTTTTATTATTTTTATTATTGTCTTAATCTTTCAGCCATTGATTTAATCTGTTTTTAAATTTTATATCTTGTATTGTATTGTTTTTAATCTGGCTGTACACTGCCCTGAGTCCCAAAATTGGGAGAGGGGGCGGTATATAAATTAAATAAAACTGAAACTGAAACTTCTCCCCCACCGGAGCTGTGCCTGGAGGCTTAGAAAACTTATTGGAACAAGGAAGAGACACCTTCTCTGGGTTCCCATTCTTCCCCGCCTTTGGGGGGGGGACACAGAATGCCCCCCCCCCCAAAAAAACCCAGCAACACTGCGAGATAGGCTTGGTCTACCAGCTTGTGTCTCTTCCTGGCAAGGGGGGACTTATGAGCCCAGGAAGGGGCTGACCTTGCCTGCTTCACCTGCAAGCCCCGCAATGCTGAGTGTCAATAGCCCAAGCCAGCTCTTGAACTGGTCACTCAGAGTGCTAAAGTCACGTTTAAGAAATTAAAACACCTTTTTTGTTGCAGAGCCAGTCCTAAAACACCCTGACCCAGATGAATCCTTTGTGATTACAAGTGGCTGCTAGTGATGTGGCTGGAGGAGCAGTATGGTAGTACTCCAGAGAAATGCCAAGGGAGAGCTACAATTGTGTGCCTATATGTCCCGCAAGCTTTCCGAAACAGAGGCAATGGGCTATTTGGGAGGAAGAAGCCTACACGGTCCATTGGGCTCTCCTAACCTGGAGACAATTTTTGGAAGTCAGCGATTCCTTTCGAAGTGTGGACGAACCTCAAGAACCTAGAAGCGTTAAATGCTCTCCAAAAACCTGTCTCCTAAACAATGGGCCCAATACTTCAACTGCTTTGATTTCAACCTATTAGAAAAGAAGGGCACGATTTCTTGGTGGATACCCTCTCCTAAATGCCACAATACAATAATGCCCAAGAGGAAACTGTTAACTCCATCATTCCATCCAGATAATTTGTGGCACCAGCCCTTATGAAAGAGCAGGGAACATTGCCACTGCCGTTAGCTGAAGACCTAACGCAACCCTTAAAAGATTCTCTGGCAGGAGATGACTTTATGTTGTTCCAACAACATAAAGATGATCATCATTAAGAGATGGGCTGGCATGGTTGGGGCCAAACTATAAGTTCCAGCTAGCCTTCTAGTCTCACAGAGAAACCATGATGATATGGAGTCAAACAGAGATAGGCATGGTGGCCCATGATGCCAATTGATAAGGGAATATTTTACCTAAGCTGCAGGTGCATTCTTAAGCAGCCACATTCCCTAAAAGCTCTTCCAACGTCACAGATTTGGCCCTGACACAATCATAAAGTGATCATTGCATCGGTTGCCTGTTCATTTCTGAATTCAGTTCATCCAGAAATTCCTGTATGGCTCAAATCCTGGGTGCCTATGGTACTATCTCTTCTGAAAAGATCTGACTTACCCTGTGTATTTTTTTAGGGAGGGTGTATAAAATGTGCCCATCCCTTGATTGGCTCCACACTTCAGAACTGTTGCAAAATGACTGAAATTTCCAATTTACTTTCAACCTTCATGTCTCATGTCCACTCAGTCCCTGTGTGCAGCTCAGAACAAGAGGATACATCATCCTCAGATCAGCCAGCAAAAGAATAGCTTGATGCTTAGCAAGCATCAACAAACACCCAGATTGTTCCTGGCTTCCATGACGGCCATGGATCTGACCCAATTAGTTTCTGACCCCACTCACACGGGGGGACACACACTGGACCTGATTTTCGCCTCTGGTCAGTGGTTGAATGATCGCGTTGGAGATCTAGTTATAAAACCCTTGTCATGGTCCGATCATTCTCTTCTTAGACTGGACTTTGGTGCCGCCACCCCCCATCGCAGGGAGGCGGAGCCGAGGAGATGGTTCCGCCCCAGGCGCCTGATGGATCCGGAACGGTTCCAGATGGAGCTTGGGCCATTTCCTGAAACTCTGGCTCATAACTCGGCCACAGACTTGGTGGCCACCTGGGATAGGTTGGCCGCGGAGGCTCTGGACCGAGTTGTGCCTTTGCGACCTCTGACTCGGCATAGATCCCACCTGGCTCCGTGGTTTACGGGGGAGCTGAGGGGGATGAAATGCCGGAAAAGACGTCTGGAGGGCATCTGGAGGGCCAGTCGTGCTGAGTCTGATCGGACACAGGTGAGGTCCTATATTAGGACCTACCTAGTGGCGATAAGGGCGGCGAGGCGTTCACACTTCTCCACCCTTATTGCGTCTGCAGAAAATCGGCCTGCTGCCCTGTTTAGAGTGACCCGCTCCCTGCTTGAGCCGAGAGCGCGGGAGGACCTCTTGCAGGGTAAGGCAGAAGAGTTTTCCCGATTTCTGCATGATAAAATCGCCCAGATTCGGGATGGGCTGGACTCCAGTTGGGTGGTCCCGGGGGAGGTGTCCGGGGCAGGTCTTGAGACGGTTATCTGGGAAGAGTTCGATCCTGTGACCGCCGAGGGTGTGGACAGACTTCTGGGGAGGCTGAATGCCACCACATGTTTATTGGACCCGTGCCCTTCCTGGTTGGTTTCTACCTCCAGAGAGGTGACACGAGGCTGGCTCCAGGGGATTGTCAACGCTTCGTTGACGGAGGGGGCGCTTCCGACCGCCCTGAAAATGGCAGTGGTGCGGCCCCTCCACAAGAAGCCTTCCCTGGACCCGGCTCTTTTGAATAACTATCATCCTGTCTCCAACCTTCCCTTTGTGGCGAAGGTTGTTGAGAGTGTGGTGGCGCGTCAGCTCCCTCAGTATCTGGAGGAAGCATCCTATTTAGATCCGTTCCAATCGGGCTTCAGGCCCGGGCACAGTACCGAAACAGCATTGGTCGCGTTGGTAGATGATCTCTGGAGGGCCCGTGACAGAGGTTATTCCTCTGTCCTGGTCCTCTTAGATCTGTCGGCGGCTTTTGATACTATCGACCATAGTATCCTATTGCGGCGGTTGGAGGGGTTGGGAATTGGGGGCACCGTCTTGCGGTGGTTCTCGTCCTTCCTCTCGGACCGCTCGCAATTGGTGTTGACGGGGGGGGAGAGGTCCACCCCTAGGCCCCTCATGTGTGGGGTGCCTCAGGGGTCGGTCCTCTCCCCTCTTCTGTTCAACATCTATGTGAAGCCGCTGGGAGAGATCATCCGTGGTTTTGGGGTGAAATGCCATCTGTATGCTGATGACACTCAGCTTTACATCTCCACCCCAAGCCACCCCAACGATGCTGTGGAGGTTATGGCCCGTTGCCTGGAGGCTGTGCGGAACTGGATGGGCGAGAACAGGCTTCGACTCAACCCTTCCAAGACCGAGTGGCTGTGGTTTCCGGCGGCCCGATATAGTCAGCTGACTCCATCGCTGGCTATTGGGGATGAGATCTTGACCCCCACAGAAGGGGCACGCAATCTTGGTGTCCTCCTGGATGTACGGCTGTCTTTGGAAGAGCATATTACGGCCGTCTCCAGGGGGGCTTTTTATCAGGTTCGCCTGATACGCCAGATGCGGCCCTTTCTTGATCGGGACGCCTTACGTACAGTCACTCATGCCCTGGTCACCTCCCGTCTGGACTACTGTAATGCCCTCTACATGGGGCTCCCTGCGGGGAGCACCCGGAGGCTTCAACTGGTACAAAATGCAGCCGCGTGGGTGGTTATGGGGGCGTCGAGATACTCCCACATGACGCCCCTCCTGCGCGAGCTGCATTGGTTGCCAGTGGCCTTCCGGGTTCGCTTTAAAGTACTGGTTTTGGTCTTTAAAGCGCTCCATGGCATCGGACCAGGATACTTTCAAGACCACATTCTGCCAGTAGTCTCCCACCGACCGGTGCGCTCCCACAGAGAGGGTCTCCTCCGGGTCCCGACGCCTTCTATGTGTCGTCTGGTGACCCCGAGGAATAGGGCCTTCTCTGTGGGGGCACCCGCCCTTTGGAATGGGATGCCCCCTGGATTACGAACGACCAGTGACCTGAGGGCCTTCAGACGTGACCTGAAGACCTGGCTCTTCGAGCAGACCGGCCTGAGCTGACTAATGGGATTCTAAATGGGGTTTTTAGATTACTTGGGACGGGGTATGATGTTTTATTGATTTTAATTGGGGTTTTTAGATTTGGGACAGTCTAGTGTTTAATTCTTTTTTAAATAATTTATACTTTGTTTATTTGTATTTTAGTTGGCTGTTCACCGCCCTGAATCCTTCGGGAGAAGGGCGGTATATAAAACTTAGAAATAAATAAATAAATAAATAAATAAAGATTGTAAACTGGTGAAATAGGATGAAGCCAGGAAAAAACAAGCAAGAATTGATGTTATATTCCTCAAAAGGCACAAAACTTTCCAGAGGTCTAGAAACCATACTGTGAATAACTAATGGTCCCCAAATTGGTCATTCTAACCTCAGCCAATTCTCTAAATCATGGCATAATAATGGAAAGCAGCAGCTGCCAGGTGATCCCTCCTTTATTCCACACCCGGAACGAAATAGTTCCTGATGATATTCCAGTAGAAATTTTAAACTTTCTGGAAGACAATAGGAAGGAATTTTTTCTGCAGTTCTTCAATCGAATATACAAAACAGGAAAGACACCAAATGATTGGCTAAAGTCAACTTTTGTGACAATTGCCCCAAAAAATATATGCAAAGAAGTGTACTGAATATAGAATAATCTTAATGAGTCATACCCTGAAAATATTCCTAAGAATAATTCATAACAAGAATATATATAAAAAAGTGAGGAGCTTCTAAATAACACACAATCTGGTTTCAGAAACAATCTTGGTACACGAGATACCTATTCAGCATTCAAGTTCTTGCACAGTGTTGTGGAGATGTTAATCACAGTGTTTACATGTGCTTCATTGATTTTGAAAAAGCATTTGATAAAATAATACACAGCAGACTATTATAAATCCTGACACAAGTGGGATTAGACGACAAAGACATTCAAATCATAAAGAATCTATACTGGCATCAGGCCGAAAATACTCAGATGATGCAGAAATATGAAAAGAGATCAGACAAGGGGCTGTATTCTGTCTCTGCTGTTGTTTAATATCTACTCTGAGTCAATTTGCAACGAAGCACTAGAAAACATTGGTGCTGGCCTCAAAGCAAACAGTGTTCAGATCAACAATTTAAAATATGCTGATGACCCAGTTCTGCTTGCCAGTAAGCATGAAGACCTTCAGTTCCTCATCAACAGAATCACATAAATATCTGAAAAACACAGCTTGAAGCTTAATGCTTCAAAAACCAAGATCATGGTAATCAGCAAACAACCCATTAACTTCTGAAGAAATACCACTAAAAAAAGTTGAAAGGATCACGTGCCTCAGTTCTAATTTATATGAAAGCTGGAACATGACTACTGAAGTAAAAACAAGGATAGAGAAAACTCGAACAGCATTCTTCAAAATGAAAAAGGCCTTCCGCAGTCATGACATAAACCTAAGATTGAAAATCAGGCTTGTCAGATCTTTTCTATCCTGCTCTACCGAGTGGAGATCTCATATGTGACCGAAGGGACTTAGAAGCAGTTGAAATGTGGATTTGGGTTGACAAAATCAGGAATGAGGAGGTGATAAGCCAAGGGAAATCATCAAAAGCATAAACAAGTAAAAGTTAGAATATTTTGGACATGCGATGCAGCACCCGAAAAAAATACAGCATCCTTCACTTAATCCTTCACTTACGGGACCGCCTGCTGCCACCAACGGCCTCCTGCCGCCCAGTGCGCTCCCACTGCATCGGCCTCCTCGGGGTTCCGCCGGCTGGGCAATGCCGGTTGGTGGCCCCGAGGGTGCGGGCCTTCTCTGTGGGGGCTCCCTCCCTTTGGAATGACTTGGCCCCGGAGATACGGGCCATCACCGACATTCAGACCTTCCAGCGCGCAGTAAAGACCCACTTTTTTCAACAGGCCGGCCTGGCCCAGTAATTAATTGTGGGGTTTTAAATTTGGTATTTTAAATTTTTACCTGTTTTTATACATTTTGATAATTTTATAACTCGGCCATTAATTTAATCATTTTAAATTGCTTTTAATTGTACAATTTTTATACCTTGTTTCTATTTTTATCTGGCTGTACACTGCCCCGAGTCCCTTTTTTGGGAGAGGGGGCGGTATAAAAATCTAATAAATAAATAAAATAAAATAAAATCCTCCAGGGAAAGATTGAGGGCAAATGAAGTCCAGGCAGAAGAAGAACATCATTGGCTTCAAAATCTAAAGGACTGGTTTGAACAAAACTCAACAGCCCTTTTTCTGTGCGGCTGTTGATAAAAATAGGATCGCCAAGGTCTGATGGCCGTTAGGGGACAAGAACAACAAAAAAAAAAGAAGGAAAGAAACAGTTTGGTGGATGGAGATGAAGTACCTAAGGGGGCACCTTTGCTCACTAAAGTACAGGATCCTGTAATTGCAGAGGTGTTTGCAGGATTTCATGCATTCATCGGAGTGACCAAAGCAGCATCGCATCATAAGCGCTGCTCGGTTTTTTGTTTGTTTGGTTGGTTTTTGTTTAGATATATGTGACCCCCAACAAAGGGACAGAAGGAAACAGGGCGAAACTTGGGTGGGATCACTGCGAATCATCAGCCTTCGTTCGGCACCCACACATACCCCTGATGCCTCTATGATGGTGTTTCGCAATCTTAGTAAAACTCTTCGGATGTGTGGGACTTCAACTCGCAGAATCCTTAAAGTTGCCTAGGTTGAGAAACGCTGCTCTGCGCCAAGAAAGAGAGAGATCCTGTTTATTGAAGGGCTGGTGGCCAAACTGGGAAACGTTTAGTTTCTTTGCCCACGAGAGGGCTCTCTGGTTTTGCTTTGCTAGACCCGAAGTACCTGCTAGTTTGTTTAGGTTTTTTTTTTTCCTTTTAGCTGCGAACAGCATGCAAGAGTCCCGTTTTTTTTTTCCTGGTTATTGGAAAGTTATTGCTGTGATTGCTCCGTTTATACGGCTCTCTTATTTCGATGCAAGGAGGTCTTAAAAGCAGAGACCTCTTCCTCCTTTTTTGCCTTTAACCCTAAAGTAAGAATTCGTTTCCTTCTCTAGATATTCGGCTAAAAGGCCTTCTTGACACGGCTGAGTCTGAGCAGGCCCCCCTCATCCTTCCGTCCGCCCACCCGCCTGCAGATGCAGCTTCGTTGGACGTGCAGCCCTCCTGGAGTCTCTTCTCAGCCGCAGAGAAATTGGCCGGATTGCAAGGGGAGTCAGAAAAGAGGAGGCGGAAAGAGGATTGCGATGGAGGGACTTGACAAGCGCAACGCCCGTGGGGGTCTCTTTTGAACTCCCGCTTTGCTGACGAGCTTTTTTCTCCGACCTGGAAAGGAGGAACTGGATGAAGATTTATTTCTCAGTATAAGGCAAGAGGGGAGGGAATTCTGCGATGAAAAATCGGTTTCTTTCTCTCTGAGGGGAACGTCTTATGGGCCGGGGAACTCTAGGCAGCATGGGAGGGCAAGCAACCGGGCCCCCTTATTTACAAGGAGAATAAGCAGAATCAGAAGCAAAACATTTCTCTTTGGAGAGGACAGAATGAGCCAAAACAGCAAGCGTGTTTCTCTCTGTCACTTATGAAGTATTTTACATCCCTTTGCTATTTTTGTTTTCAGCATGGCCCAATATATAAAATATTTTCCCCCTTTTTCTCTTATAACTAGCTGCAAGATTTCCTTTGAGATGGACCCCCAGACACTTCTGCTTTCCCACGTCCCGGCAGAGGAAGCGATTTCTTGGGCGCCAGTGAATCTACTGGATGGCTGGTGTAGAAAAAGATCTGCTTGGTCAACCTCCGTGAAAGATCTAGAAGCTCATCGCTTTGGGAAAGAGGAACCAGAGGTCAAGGTGGACGTGAATGCCCTGCTCAAAGACATTGAGGAGTACAACAGGCAGAGGTTTCGTTCCGATGCTCTTCCTTTGGGAGAGCGTCCCTGGCAGACTCTGTTCCAGCTGGGAGAGGCCGCTCAGAGATGGCTAAGACCACAGGACCGCACCAAAGGCCAGATTGTGGACGTGGTCATCTTGGAGCAGTTCCTGCATGTGCTTCCTTTGGGAATGCAGGCTTGGGTGAGAGCCAGGAAGCCAAGTACCAGCCAGGAGGCAGCTCAGCTGGCTGAAGTTTACCTGGAGCAACAGGTATCCTTGCTAATAAGAAAGGGAACCCCTGATTCATAGCCTAATGCTAGGAATGTTGTTGTTCCTCTGACTACAAGCACTAGCCAAGGAAGAAGGGGTCTCCAGTAGGCTGGATTCTGAACCCACCTGAATTTGTCCTGCAATAGGTTACAAATGTAGTGGGCAATAGAAAGAGGGAAGGCTAAAAACTTTATCTCCTTTGATAACAGTTCCCAGAAACTAGGAAAGCCTGTTCTTACTTGGAGAGATACAGATATATTTTAGATAAAATATACCCCAATATCTTGGTTCATACCTCGCTAATTACAAATCCCAAGTTGGTATCTCAGGTTCACATAATATCTTACAGCTATATTGTGACTTAATCCAATGGTCTGGTTAACATAATAAGTCAGTGGCTGGTTTTCTGCAGCTTGCTGAACCACAAATCACAACCACAACTGAAAACAGCAAGTTGTATCCCTGTTGTAGGAGTATGATTAAATTTCTAATCTTTGTCCTGCTAACGTTTTAGGGCAGTCCCTTGCTTCAACGTTATGTTTAGATATCAAATACCAGAGAGCTTTATACAAACTTAAATAAGGGATTTATAAATTCAAGATGCAGCAGGTATTATTACTGAATATTTTTGCTGAATAGCATGGCTGCCAGTCATCAGAATAGTAGAGAGAACAAATGCATTGATTTATTCCATTTTCTTCCTCTTATAGTGTCCTTTGGCATTCCAGGATGTGGCTGTATATTTCACCCAAGAGGAATGGGACCTTCTAAATGAGGAGCAAAGAATATTGTATTACACCGTCATGCAAGAAAATTCTGAGAACATAACCTCTTTAGGTAAGGTTTCCATTCCTGTAAGATAATGGAATCCTTTCTGAAGCTGTCAACTCCATTTTGCTTAGTCCTTGTGAGATTTATTTATTTATCAATTGATTTATATAGCAAATGTAATAACCTGGGAGCAAGGTACATTTTACTTGGGCATCTGTTTTATCTCCAAAGCAGCTTTTGTGCTGAGACACAACAGATGCAAGGTTCCCTAAGGTTTCCATGGCTCAGGGTGGACTTTAACCTGGTTCTTCCCAAATCTAATCCAGCATTTGAACTACACTACATTAGTAGACAATTCTAAGCTATTTGGTTCTTGGTATTCTCTGAGCTTGGCTATTCTTTCACAAATAACTCAGATGACCAAGAGGTTCAATATCATGTTGCACCATGCAGGAAATGGTACCAGAGAAACAAGGAAGTAACAATGTTCTCATCAGAGCACTATCAAAAAGGAAATTATATAGATGACAGATTGGAATCTACCTTTATGAGGTGTACCTATATTGGAAGTCTGAGCTAGCTAATTTACCCAGCCTGTCCCTGAATAAGACACTTTATTGTGTTAGATAGCTATAAAGGAAATCAATAATCTTCCTTTATTTTGTTGTGTTTCTTTCCCTTCCTCTAGAGCTTTTGATTTCAAAACCAGGTCCAAGTCTCCAATCTGACTGGGATGAAGAGGCACAGAGGACTAATTTCCAGAACTTCAAAGGGAAAGACTCTATTGTTCAAGGAGTTGTGAATTGGGAGGATATAACTGTGGTTGGTGAGAAAGTCTTTCTGTAATAAAAAAAAAAACACACCTACCTATTTTAAGTCTTATTGGGTTATATATGTTACTTTTTTTCAAAGTCAAGCACTTTGAATCACCTCTCACACATCCAGACCCATGGCAGTTGGAACATACAACATTGATCAGAATGTCCACAATGTCCTTTAGTATATACAGTTTAGCTCATATGCTGGTGACTTTTTCCTTTTCCGCCATTAACTTAGCTGTTGCCCTGCTGATTTCATTACTTCCCACTGTCAGGGACCTGGGCTGGAAGTATAAAATCAGAGACGAATTTCTGAGGGCTCACATTAACCACTGGATGGATGCCCTCAGCAGAATCTGGGGGACGTCCGTTCCAATTCAGCAGCCCTCTTTGCCCAATTTAATTGGCCCATTGCAGCTGCCATAACTCTTAAGTCCCAGTAAATCTTAACTCCACCCAATAAGGTCATCTCTTCATGTCTGCAAATCACAAAAAGTTGCACACACTTGAATCCCTCATCAAAACTGTGACTGAGATGCACCTGGGTAATCAGTGGGAAAGATCTTAGACCCATTGAGAGTACAGTGGCCGGCAAAACATCCCAGGAAGACTTGGGTGTTCCCCTAAATCAACCCTAGCCAGTTCCAGCATGGTAATTTGTCGAATTAAAGCCCAAGAAAAACTGTCTCCACTCAAGATAAATATTTCATGACTTTTAGGCATCTGGTACTAGTCTTTTTTTCTTGCATGGTTTCCGATATTTCCGCTGGCTTCACTTTTTTCCTTATTTTAGAATTGCCACCCCAATATCCATATGACTGCTTCCATAATGGTGAATCTAACACGATCTTCCAGATCAGAAGAAATGGGATGATACAGGAGTCTGAGGAAAAGAGTAATCTGAGATATTCTTCTCCAGGTAAGCTGTTAGGATTAGGGTTTGCGGGGAGGGGTTTGAAACTACCTGGGGAAGGTGAGGATAGGAAAAAAGAAGAGGACAGATGACACTGTAAGACAGATCCAGATTCCTTTTGAATGAGCAAAACATAAGGACCAAACATTCTAAACAATGCAGGACTTTGTTTTCCTGCAGGCCATGCCTATCTGGCATCCCTGAGCCCAGCAGTTTTCCAGTGTTCAAAATATTCCAGTGCCACAGCGATTTGACTCCATCCTTGATATTACTTCTGTATCTAGAATGTCAGAGAAAGTGAGGTCTTTTAATACTCTATTACTTCTGTATCTAGAATGTCAGAGAAAGTGAGGTCTTTTAATACTCTATTACTTCTGTATCTAGAATGTCAGAGAAAGTGAGGTCTTTTAGTATTCTGTTACTTCTTCTGCTTCTATCATCAAAACTTAGTATATATCTCCTTTGTTCTTGCAGAAAGTGTGACTACCAGGAAACAAATGCATCAAGAAGAGTTTGGAGCAGAGCAACTTCAGGAGCCAACGCAGTGGGATGTGCTCTTTGATCCCAAAATTTCTGAACCAATGGAGATCAAATCTAGAAGACAGCAAGGGTTATTCCTGGAGCTGATGCAAGCTTCTAAGGCTGACAAGAAAACGCCCAGCAGTAGCTCCCAAGTAGGTTCTACTGTATCAAAAAGAAACTACCCCTGTTCTGAGTGTGGGAGAAGTTTTGATCGCCGTTCCAACTTAATTAAACATCAGAGGATCCACACGGGAGAAAAGCCATATCCGTGTATTGAATGTGGGAAGTGCTTTGACCAGCAGTCCAATCTAAACGTCCACCTAAGAGTTCATACTGGAGAAAAACCATATGGCTGCCCCGATTGTGGCAAAAGGTTTAGTATCAAGTCACATTTACACGGACACTATAGGATACACACAGGGGAGAAGCCATTTGAGTGTGAAGACTGTGGCAAGAGCTTCCGTGTGAAATCTTCCCTAAATAAGCACCAGCGAACCCATACAGGAGCCGCCAAGCTCTCCAAACCATCTGAGATCAAATCAGAAGGTCCCCGGGCAATATTGCCAGAAGTGACACGCGTTTATGCAGCTCCCGAAACAGAAAAAGTAATTAAAATTATGAGTAGGAAGCCCCCTATAGAAATCACAGTGTCAAACAAGAATTTTTCCTGTTCGGAGTGTGGGAAAGGTTTTGATCGGCCTTCGCATCTCATTACGCACCAGAGGATCCACACTGGGGAAAAGCCATATCCGTGTATTCAGTGCGGGAAACGTTTTCATCAGCAGTCTAACCTTAATGTCCATTTGCGTCTCCACACTGGGGAGAAACCTTATGGCTGTCCTGAATGCGGCAAAAGATTCAACATCAAATCCCATCTACATGGACACTACAGGATCCACACAGGTGAGAAGCCATTTGAGTGTGAAGACTGCGGGAAGAGCTTCCGGGTGAAATCTTGTCTAAATAAGCATCAGCACATCCATACAGAAGAAAAACAATACAAGTTTCTCTCCTGAGAAAAAAACCTGCAGTTCTATCTTAATTAAACATCAGGTCATTCTGGAGAGGAAGATTACAATGCTCTAAACTTGGGGAAAATCAACTTTTGCAACAGACGAGACTTTACCAAAGATGAAAAGAATCCATACAAGAGAAAATCCTTGCCTGTTTTCCTTCCGCAAGAAATAAGCCTCTGAAAATCTACAGAGAAGGAAGTCCTTGTGGGTGCTTAAATCTGGGGAAATGTTCAGGAAAATAGTTCTAGCAGTGATTGGAAAGGGCTGGATTTAAACAGACAACTGATCATAGCAGCACAAAAAGAGGCAATTAGTATATGATCCATAGAAACAGGGTTTACTATCTAGACAAATGCAGACTATGCAGAGGCGCCTCAGGGACAGGCCAACACATAGTGTCTAGATACAACACATAGATGCAGGCAGAAACAGCACACTCTGAGCAGCCCAACAAGATAACAAGCATTGTGTACAGGAATATATGCACAGTGTATGTGCCACATCACATCCAGATGGGAGAATCAGCAGAAGGTCATGGAAAATAATAGGACTAAGATCCTGTGGGACTTCCAGATTGAGACAGATAGGCAGGTACTAGCCAATCAACCAGTCCTCATGGTAATAGACAAGGACAGAAGATAGCAATGGTGACAGATGTATTGGTAACCAAATGACACCAACGTGCGGAAGGAAGAGTATAAGAAATTGGAGAAGTTCCAAGGCCTGAAGAAGGAAGTAGAGGAGAGGTAGAAAGTCGAAGTGGTCCCAGTGGTGGGAGGATTGCCTGTGGCTGTGACTCTTAAATTAGGATAATAGTTCCAACGGGCCTCAAGAATAACACCAGAGCTCTCTGTTCAAAAGAGTGCAAGGTTAGGAACAGCTATGATCCTACCAGAACCCTCAAACTCCCAGGCCTCTGGGTAAAGGACCAGAGATTGAAGAAAACACATATCGCTATAGGGGTGAGAAGGGAATTTTTTAAATGTACAATATAATTCATATGGTACAAGCTGTAACCAGTCAAAATGCAACAATTGAGAAACGTTTCCATGCTTTTTTTTTTTTTGGAAGGAGGCTATTGTTCAGTGAATTCCCTAAGGAACAAAGGCAAATGCTTCTATGGAGTCAGAGGAAACTTAAAGGTCTTAAACTTTGTGTTTGGAACTTAAATGTCTTAAACTTAGAACACATTGAGAGCCAGTTTGATATAGTGGCTAAGGTGCTGGTCTAGAAACCCGTAGAGTTCTACTCCCTCCTTCTCAACCCAACCAACTTCAACAAGGTTACTAGGGAGAAAATAGGCAGAGGAAGGCGTGTTGGCATAGCACAAAGTTCAGTGGTCCATTTCACCTGTGCAATTTAGCCAACAACCATACAGAAGTGGGTAGGAATACATTAAGTACTTTATTTCTGCATGGAAGAGCTCACACTTGGATTAGAGTCACAAGGCAAGCACCCTCTGCATTCCCCTCACAACAGATATTTATATATGCTACAGATTGCGTCGTTTTGGATGGTTGAACCCATTTGCCTTAACTTTTTTGGGTGAGTTCTTTCCTTTCTCTGGACAGATATTCTTAACGGCCTTATGAGGGTGCCTGGTGACTGCTCATTTTTCCCCTAGAAAGTTTGCGCAGCTTCTAGTGTGGTGCAATTAGCTCATGACTTTTATTGTTTTAGCAATGTATAAAATTAAAAAAAAAACAAAAATGAGACATTAAGGGAAGGAAAAAGGGGTGGGTGGGAGAAAATATGAAGTACTGTACAAAGAATGAAGGGAAAAACCGTTGACCTCCAACTCTTTTTAGTACAGTACAAGATAACATTACAGCCTCAACTTTTTACTTTTACACACTAGTATATAACTAGCTATTTATATCACAAATCTACCTAATTGGCAAAGCTAATGCAGACCTGTTGCCATATGGAAGATCTTGTGGGTGATTGTAGGACTCTGTCTAACCCAGGAAGTTATATAAACTGAAGGAATGCCAATTCCTTCTGTGGGTAATTTGAAAAAGCTACAATCTGGGAAAACTCTTCAGGGAAATGTCATCAGATGGCCATTTTTTAACTGGAAATCAGTGTGGTGCAATTATTTGGTATGTTGGTCCCCTTATTTAAAAATAACAAAGACGGGATAAAAATAACTTTTTTGTTCATGCCCCAAGCTGATGGGAAATGAATCTCCACAGCCCTTAAGTCCTCTGCTGCTTAAAATGCCTTTTTATGATTGGCTTGAAGGAACTTCGTAAACGATCCTTCCATGTGAAGGATTGATGTCAGGCTGGCTGGCTTTGATTTTCCTTGCAACAAATGGCATTACTTTCCAGATAGGTAGTTCTGCACCTCAGTATAACCTGAAACTAAATAATAGTCGTTAGCGTTTTCTAAGAAAATTGAGTTGAGAAGAGAAAATCTTTAGGTTAATCGTGTTTATGGCTTCCCACTCGTGCACAACTTTTACTGAAGCTTATCTGAAAATAGCACAAGATGCTTCAGGAAAAAATGTCCTTGATCTGGTAGCTGTAAGGCAGAAGATTTTAAGACTTGCCTTTCAGGCCCAATGAGAATCTAAATGGATGGGATGGAATACCCACATTGGAAAAATAAAATTGTCCGATAAGGAATGTAGCTTTTATTTCATGATACTGCTTTCTTCAGAAACATCAGTTGAAAAAGGGCTTTTTCTCCTCTTCCTGAGTTTTCATTTCTGTTCCATTCCATTTATACATCTAGATGACATGTTAAACAGCCTGGTTCACACAACATAGTCATGAAGACGTGTGAACCCAAAAACTGTATTGATTGGTTGATTTCAACAATTAGCCCCAAGAGAATTCATCTTTAAACAGTCCTAGTTTTCTGGAGATAAATTAGTTCACACAGGCACAATCTTTAAGTTGAATTGTCTGGACAGCTGACTTGGAGGTTAAGTTGGAGGTTTGTCTGAAGTGGTGTAGGGTTTCCTCATGCCTAGGCAGGGGGTTGAACTAAAAGACCTCCAAGGTCCCTTCCAACTCTGTTATTCTATTCTAATACCTCTGCCTTCAGCAACCAGGTCTTAAGAGTCAATTTTGCCCTACAGGTAGTCCTCCTATAATAACCATTAGTTCAGTGACCGACCATGATACAGTCAGGCGCAAAAGAGTCCACACATGAAGGGTTCCATTAAATCAACGTATTGCTAAATAAGCTATACATGGAAATCTCAATGAATAGTTAAGCACCTGTTTGGAGTTAGATAAAAATCATCAGAATTCAAAGAGGGGTGTGTGTGGACGTAAGGATTCTAGGCTGATCACGTTTTTAACCTTGTCCCCAGGTCTTGCCATTCCTTCTCCTACAGGCACTGAACAAATGGTAATTGTGGCCAGTCCCTGAATGTATGGGTGTTTGCAGTTCCCCATGGTCACACGGATCAAAATTTTGGTGCTTGTGCACGCTTAAAACCATAGGGGTACTTCAACTTCCTCCCACAGCTGACAAGATGTGCCTTATGTAGGGTAGCTGCTGCCTGTGGCAGCCCTTTTTCCCGAGGCTTCATATGCTTCAAAATATCAAAATAATGAGGCAAACAATTTGGAAAGCAACACAGCCTCCGGAAAAAATTGTAATGGCAATAAGTAACAGGACTTGGCCTCCTTTGTTAAATCATTTTGCCTTTAATTCTTGATTATAATATTTTTCTGGCTTTCTCTAGCAGTTACTGAATGTGTCTGAGCAATCTGTCCAAGGGCTTACAACATTCCTTTGCATTAGGATACATTGTTAGGCTTTTCGGGCCTACTATGTTTCTACATCAACCTTCTTTAATGATATCTGGAGCATCATGAGGTTTTCTTCCATACAGTTAACTCAAAGGAGTTGAATATTGTGGAAGCCTGGGAATTTCCCTGTATGCAAACCTATCAGCCACATATCTGCATATAGATATTTTAGCAGTGCTGATTGGAAATTGGTCCCTTGATCCATCAGGATCTCATTTGATTTGAAGATTTTGAGACCATCTCCTCTGCTATTTGCTTGGCGATCACCTTGGACCAACTTCATAATGGGCCAACTTCAAGGTACCGAGTGACATAGTCACAGGCAATCAGGATACATTCATTGTTTTCACTAGATTGTGGCAAAGGGCCTACAATATCCATGGCTACTTTAGATAAGGAAATAGAGGCTAAAATATACCCTTTTCCATAGGAACATTTTTCTGTTCCCCTTTTAGCTTTACCAACTGACACATAGGACAGATCTTGCAATACTATCATTCTTCAGATCTCTGGCCAATACCACCTTATCCAAAATTCTACATCCACCCCTTTTCCTATCCATAAATCTGGACCATGGAGTTTCATGGGCTAGCTCTAACATTGCTTTATGATATCCCCGAGTAGCTACTATTTGTTAATGTTGTTCCTTTGTATAGGGATGAAGCCTTATTTGTTACAACATCTCTTCTTTTTCCTGAAATCTGGGTGTTATGTCCTTGTTTCTCTCCTTTTCTGTTGCTACCCCACAATGTTTTTAGGGTTGGCTCTTTCTTTTGCAAGGGTCGCAGGTGAATTTCCCATTTAGGAGTCTCTATCCCTATGGGTTCACCCCTAAAGCTTTGTTTTTCCTGGAACATCTCACTTCTCCTTTAAGTCAAGATTGTTAGGAAGAATCCCAGGTTCCTTCCCTTTTTCAAGCTGCATTCTCATCCTCAACTGGTTCCTTGTGGTTACTCTCACTATCTTAGCTTCTTTCTTGACTCCTTTTCTCCAGAGCCAACCTTCAGTAAATGGAAAGTCTTTTCTCATTATTAGGTTATGGGGCATGTTAGGGATTGCTCCTACTACTGTTGTATGTTCCTTTCCCTTTGCCTGTTCTTTGGCTTTAACCAATGCAACCATCTCAGTCTGCTAAAACACTTATAAGAAGCTCTTTCTCCATAAATGCTGCCTTTCTGTTACTAAATGAGGATGCAACAAGATTAGTTTACTCCCAGTATCTACTAAACTTTTCACACTGGCCCCATTACTTTTTGCTGAGATAATTTTTCTTCCCAGAAACATTTGTACTATTGCAGTCATTCTTTTTTTTTTTTTGGTTTCCCCTCTGGCTTTTACAGACCTTGAATAAATGGCCATTTTCCCCACAGGTGTTAACTGCTACAGGTCTCTGACCTCCCAATGCCTTCCTTTGGTTTGGGTAAGAACTAAAGGCTTCTTTCTCCTTTTCTCTCTTTTAGCTCCTTAAAATTCTTATTTTCTGGAACAAGCTTTCTTATTCCTTAACTCTGCACCTTCCTTTCTAATATCCTCTGGTTTCTATATTGCCACATATTCCTCAGCTAGTTCAACATTCCTTTGATCTGCCTTGGTTATGTTCCTGCACCCAAGACCTCAATTTGGTAGGAAGTATCTGTAGAAAACTCTTCTAAAATTACTTCCTCTACTGCTTTTTCCTTGCTTCTTTCATCTGGTCTCAACCACTTTCTTCCCACCATGACCACAATTCACAAATCCCTTCATGTTTGTTGTAGGAGTAGCTCCTAAACTTCTGCCTATAGGTATACGGAGTGACTAATATAAGATTGTCTCTTTAACACGAGAGTAAACCATTACTTCTCTTGCTGGAAAACTACTATAAGGTTTCAAAGCTTTTCCTATTAAACAGAGGGCTACTCTGGCCTCCCATTCACAAGCCACTTGCAAGAGGTAGCCACTCTTTCAAACATTGTAAAATAATCTATGCCTTCCTCTCATAACTTGAGCATTGTGATGTCTTTGGGACCACCTCCATACCCTATGCCTTCTGAAAGTTGAATATGCTCCTTCTGGTGACTGTATTTCTTTTATTTATTATTTATGTATTGGGTTTATATTGCCTATTCACCCATGGTGACTCAAGGCGGCTTACACAATGTAAAACCATATTTAAAACAGTAAAATTAATAAGTATCAAATAAATAAAATCTCCTCCCATCCCAGCAACAGCAGAGCACATGAGCCATTTAATGGGCTCCATCCCACTCTGGGTTCCCCAGGCCCACTGGCAGAACCAGGTCTTCAGTGCCTTGGGGAAGAGAATTAGAGTGGGGGCCATTCTAATCTCTGGGGGAATGATGTCCCAGAGAGAAGGAGCCACTATGGAGAAGGCCCTTCTTCTGGGTTTTAGTAGATAACCACCCCTCAAAATTCTCTCTTCTTTCCTTTTTACTCCTTTCCCATTCCAAGCAATCTTTCCTTCCCTTCCAGAACAACTCTTCTTCCTCTTTCATTATTTGCAGCCTTTCCTCTTGTTGCAGGCTTATCAGTTACCACAGATTTAGTGTAGACTCCCATTTTTAACCCAGTTAGTAGCCTCTTCTATGGGAGAAGCTGTCCTTTCTTTTTCCATGATGGTGTGTTTGGTGTAAGCTCTGGAACAGAGTTTGCTTTCCTCAGCCAGGATGTTAACTAATTTCTACAAGCTCTGGGCTTCACAAGGACCAAGCTCTCCTCTTTTTACAGCTCCCCTTTTAACCAAGGCTTGTTTTTTTTTTTTTCCTAGAACATACTAAACTGCTTGAGTTTAAGCCACTGTCACCTCCACCAGTATGGCTGCTCCCTTGTACTGGATATCCCCTTTTTGGATATCCACCTTGCTTTATGAATATCCCACTTCATGGATATTCTACTGCCACCATTTTGTCAATGGTTCCTTTATGTATACCCATATCAACAGGGTAGAAAAAATGACAGAAAGCCAACACAGCCCCACCTAGACACCCATCCACAAAAACTTAAAGGTTACTACTCATTGTAGCCTTTCCCCAATTCTACTACAACTCCCATTTCCCCACTATTCTTTGTTAATCCTACTTCTGGAGAAGGGTAACTTTTCTATTTCCCACAGGCTGCTGCATGTGGAATTTTTAGATTCCCAAACGAACACAACCCACTTCCTCCCCTACCGCTCCCACACCAATACGCTACATCTAGCTGCCTCTCTGCTCGCCTTTTATAGCTACAATTGCTGGGCAGGGCAGGCAGCGGTCTTAAAGGGATAGGCAGCCCAGGTGCTGGCTATTTTGTAAGCAGCCATTCCTCTCACATTCAGCAAACGCACAAGCTGTGATCTGTGATCTGGTGAAATAGAATAAAGGCAGGCAAGAATTGGGATTACACTCATCAAAAAGCACAAAACTTTCCAGAGCCCTAGAAATGATAGAGAATAATTAGCATAAGGGGTCTCTAAGGAAGTAGAATAGAATAAGAGAGTGGGAAGGGACCTTGGAGGTCTTCTAGTCCAACCCCCTGCCTAAGCAGGAAACCCTACACCACTTCAGACAAATGGTTATCCAACCTCTTTTTAAAAACGTCTGAAGATTAATTGTTCTGTCAGGAAATTTCTCCTTAGTTCTTGGTTGCTTCTCTCCTTGGTTAGTTTCCACCCATTGCTCCTTATCCTGCCCTCAAGGTGCTTTGGAGGTGCTTGACTCCCTCTTCTTTGTGGCAACCCCTGAGATATTTGAACACTGCTATCATGTCTCCCCTAGTCCTTCTTTTCATTAGACTAGACATACCCAGTTCCTGCAACCATTCTTCATATGTCCCCTAATCATCTTTGTTGCTTTTCTCTGCACTCTTTCTAGAGTCTCACCATCTTTTTTACACCGTGGCGACCAAAACTGAATGCAGTATTCCAAATTTGGCCTTACCAAGGCATTATAAAGTGGTATTATTAACACTTCATGCGATCTTGATTCTATCCCTCTGTTTATGCAGCCTAGAACTGTGTTGGTCTTTTTGGCAGCTGCTGCACACTGATGGCTCATATTTAAATGGTTGTCCACTAGGACTCCAAGATCCCTCTCACAGTTGCTATTATTGAGCGTAGTACCACATATGCTGTACTTGTGCATTTTATTTTTCTTGCCTAAATGTAGAACCTTACTTTTTTCACCATTGAATTTCATTTTGCTAGATAGTGCCCAATGTTCAAAGTCTGTCAAGATCCTTGTGTATCTTAAGCCTATCTTCTGGAATGTTGGCTATTCCTGCTAGCTTGGTGTCATCTGAAAATTTGACGAGTTCCCCATCCCTTGTCCAAGTCATTGATGAAGATTTTGAAGAATACTTTAGGGCCTAAAACAGAGCCTTGGGGTACTCCACTGCATACTTCCCTCCATGTAGATGCCGTTCCATTGAGAACAACACGTTAAGTGTGGTTGGTGCAGAGTTTGTCTCCGAGTTGATATCAGGGTAGTTGAAATCCCCCATTACTATTGTGATGTGCTTCCTACTGCTGGAAGTTAAAACCCATCCCTTTCCTAGGAAAATGAAATATTTTAGGATATACAAAAAAGGCAGAATATTTCTCCTAAAAAGAAAAAGTAGAAACTCTAAAAAGAAAAAGCAGAAACTCAAAAATTGAGTCGGACCATTACTCCGTCCTGGGCCAGTCTATTTTACATAACAAAGTTCTACTCCAGTAGAGCTATAATAGGAATTGCCCAAAGCCCTTTCATTACATCATTATCCAGCAAGGGTCAACCAAGCCTGGGACTCAGGACAGCCTACAGAGTTGCCCTTGCATGGCCCCATGGGAGTCTGACAACCAATCAGAATACAAGCTCAGATTCAAATCCCAACAGAGGATATAAAACAATTGCACTCTCAGCATATCAGCCATTATTCTTTTCCTTCACCCAACATCTTGAAGTATGTGATCATCCTTTTCCTTTTGGAGCTCCAAGCCATGTGGTCCTGTCCACCATTAAGCCATCTTTCCAAACAGTCTCCATGTTTCCAGTGTCTTTTCCCCCACTTGGAACTGAACCCAGAAGGATAATTCTTCCAACACTACCTACTTTACTTAGCTGACTAGCAAAAAGTTTGTCTATTTCCCCTGTTTGGTTGGGTGGTTTATAGTATAGACCTATGGCAATGTCATTCCCCACCCCCCTTTAAAATTGGTTGACCCAAATGCATTCAAGTGGCCCTTGGTTATTCCAGCTTTAGCCTGTTCTGTAAATCATGACTTAATAGAGGTGGAAAGCAGCTCCCAAGTGATTCCTCTTTTATTCTGTACTAGGAGGAAACAATCTGGTGAATGGACACTTCCTCCCTGGTGGTCTAAGCCCGAAGCGTCTACAGGATGCATTCATCCGAATGACCAAAACAACATTGCACCATAAGCTCTGCTCTTTTTTTTTTGAAAGAGTAACTCCCAACTATGGAACAGAAGGAGACAGGACGATGCTTGGATGTCCATCCGCCTTCATTTGATACGCACAAACCACTGATGCCTCCATGCCAGCATTTCTCAATCTTAGCAAAACTATCACATATGTGGACTCCAACTCCCAGAATGCGCCAAGCCAATAAAACCCTTGCCCACTGAAAGATGACGGGTGGAAAGCAGTTTACTGTATGTAAAACAGAGACAAAATTATTTTTTTTAAACCCTTTTCTTTCTCTCTGGCCACAAGAGGGCTCTCGGGTTTTTCTTTGCTAGTCCCGAACTACCGGCTAGCTTTTTTTTCTTCGCTGCGAACGGCATGAGAGATTCCTATTTTGCTTTCCGGGTTATTGGGAAGTTGCTGTGATCGCTTCGCTACATGGCCGTCCTATTTCGATGGAAGAGAAGTAACTCTCTTTTTTGGCTCAACCCTAAAGTAAGAATTATTCTCCTTCTCTAGATATTCGGGTAAAAAGGCTTCTTGACACATGGTTGAATCTAAGCAGGTAGAAACCGAGTGGGGGGCGGGGGGGTGTCCCCATCCTTCCGTCCGCCCTTTCACCCGCCTGCAGGTCCATTTTTCATAGCCTCGCGGAGTCTCTCTCGGCAGCCGAGAAATTGGCCGGGTTGCAGGGTAGTCAGAAAAGAGGAGGCGGAAGGAGACGGAGAGATGGAGGACAACAGAGTGTTTTTTTTCTTCTCCAACATGCACAGGGAACAACTGGATAAAGATTTATTTCTGAGTATTGGAGGGGCGGGGAATTCTGCGATGCAAAAATCGGTCCCATCTCTATGCAGAGAAAATCCTAAAAGCAGGTGAATTTCAGGTAAGATTGGATGGCAGTCATCCTGGTCCTCTTATTTAGAGGGAAGCCATCTTAGTAGAATTAGAAGCATGTTGTGGTGATGTTTCTGTGTGGAGAGGAGCAGAATTTATTTATTTATTTATTTATTTATTTAATAATTTTATATACCGCCCTTCTCCCGAAGGACTCAGAGTGGTGAACAGCCAACTAAAATATATATAAATTACAAATATAAATACAATTAAAAAAAGAATTAAATTATGGGCTGCCAATTAAAAATTTAAAACCCCGATTAAAATAAGCTAAAACTTTCATACCCCAACCAATCAAATCTAAAACTCCTTATTTAAAAATAAGAGCCAAAGCAGCCAGTGTGTCTCTCTGTTGCTCTCTGACCACCCCATCTATCACTTATGAAATGTGGCTAACAATTCAAAATGTACTGACGATGTCTTCTCAAATGGTGACGAAATATTTGCAACCAAAATGCCAAGTTCGGAGCTCAAACCAACAGCCTAACTAGAAACCTGAGCTACTAATATTCAAACACGTTTCAACTTTTGAAGTATTTTTCATGCCTTGTGTCTTGCCTTTGCTTTTCAAACCATCTTAGTGGAATTAAAAGCAGATTGTGGTTATATTTCTCTGTGGAGAGGGGAAGAAGAGCCAAAGCAGTAGATGTGTGCCTGTATTTCTCTCTACTCACCCCATTCTCCCAATTATTATTTTACATGCCTTGTGTCTTGCTTTTGCTGTTCTTGGATGCAGTTTTTCTTTCCCTTTGCTATTTTTGTTTTCAGTATGGTTCATTGCCCAATAAGTGAGATGTATTTTCTTTTTCTCCTAAAACTAGTTGCAAGATTTCCTTTGAGATGGACCCCCAGACGTTTTTTCTTTCCCAAGTCCCAGCAGAGGAAGCAATTTATTGGGCGCCAGTGAATCTACTGGATGGCTGGTGTAGAAGAAGATCTGCTTGGTCAACATCCAAGAAAGATCCAGAAGCTCAACACTTTGGGAAAGAGAAACCAGAGGTCAAGGTGGATGTGAATGCCCTGCTCAAAGACATTGAGGAGTACAACCGGCAGAGGTTTCGTTCCGATGCTCTTCCTTTGGGAGAGCGTCCCTGGCAGACTCTGTTCCAGCTGGGAGAGGCCGCTCAGAGATGGCTAAGACCACAGGACCGCACCAAAGGCCAGATTGTAGACGTGGTCATCTTGGAGCAGTTCCTGCATGTGCTTCCTTTGGGAATGCAGGCTTGGGTGAGAGCCAGGAAGCCAAGTACCAGCCAGGAGGCAGCTCAACTGGCTGAAGCTTACCTAGAGCAACAGGTATCCTTGCTAATAAAAAAGGAAACGCCTAATTCATAGCCTAATGCTAGGAATGTTGTTGTTCCTCTGACCACAAGCACTGGCCAAGCAAGAAGGGGTCTCCAGTTGGCTGGATTCTGAACCCACCTGAATCTGTGCTGCAGTAGGTTACAAATGGAGTGGGCAGTAGAAAGAGGGAAGGCTAAGAACTTCATCCCCCTTGATAACAACTCCTAGCTTTCTAGGAAAGCCTGTTCTTACTTGGAGAGCTACAGATCTAAAATATAAGTCAATATCTCGATTCACACCCTGCTCATTTACAAACTCTGGGTTGGTATCCCAGGTTCGCATAACATCTTATAGCCGAATCATATTATGACTCAACCCGTGACCTGCTCGTATTATAAGTCACTGACTGGGCTGCTATAGCTAAATGGAATGGTTAGTAGTCATTGGAAAAAGTAGAGAGATCAAATGAATTAATTTATCCAATTTTTTTCCTTTTCTAGTGGCCTGTGGCATTTGAGGAAGTGGCTGTATACTTCACCCCAGAAGAGTGGGATCTTCTGAATGAGGAACAAAGAATCTTGTATTACACGGTTATGCAAGAGAATTCTGAGAATGTGACCTCTTTAGGTAAGGTTCCCATTCCTGTAAGACCATACAAACCTTTGTGAATGTGTCAGACCCAACCAAAGAATCAGCTCCTCCTTGCCTATGTGGAACAGGCAAATTGCATATTTTTGTCAAGTTGTCTTCCTTACTTTTAAGGTTTTTAGGCAAGCTCTGTTGAACGCTCTTCATATCCCCAACGGTGTTACTACCTCATGCTACCTAGTCTAAATGAAACTCATCATACACCTTAAAATTAGGACTTGCCATTGACTATCCAGCATTGGCCAAGGAGGCAAGCAGTTGCAATCTATAGTGCTCAGGACTAGCTCTACCAACGGTGGCTTGAAATTAGCATAGATTGATCGGAAAGAGGTGGATGTCAGGAACACAAAAAATTTTTTCCACTATTGCACAAATAAAAGTATCCTTGACTTATAACTACAGGGGTGCTTGGAATTTTGGCTGTAAGTCATTGCACTTGTAAATAAAGGCACCATATGATTGAACTTTGTCTTACAAATGTTTAACTCTGTTTTTAAAGTAAGTCACTGTAATCTTTAAGCAAATAGCAATAGCACTTAGACTTATATACTGCTTTACAGTGCTTTACATCCCTCTCTAAGCGGTTTACAGAGTCAAACTATTGCCCTCAACAATCTTGGTCCTCATTTTACCCACTCCGAAAGGACGGAAGGCTGAGTCAACCTTGAGCCTGGTGAGATTCAAAGTGCCAAATTGCAGACAGCCAGCAGTCAGCAGAATTAGCCTGCAGTACTGCACTCTTAACCACTGTGGCTCATGTGGTCCTTAAGCAAATAGTGTGGTCATTAAACAAATAATGATGTTAAATGAATCCAGCATATCCAATGGACAGATTTTGCCATTTTCTGCTAGAAAATGGAAAGAAAATTGGCAAATTGAGGTCACATAACCACTGGATGCTGTAGCTTGTCTTAAATATAAGCAGGTTGCCAAACAGCCAAAATACAATCATGTGTGAGTGTGTACCTGCAGCAGTTATAACTTTAAGGGTGAGTCATGAATACCTTTCTTGAAGTCTATCATAACTGTTCTTAAAGACCCAGTCATAAATTGAGGACTACCTGTAATGGATTAAATATTCCAGAAATGAAAATGTCTGTTGTATCACATTTCATGCTTAATTTCAAATAGTAGTGTTTTTGTTTTTTTTCCATAGTGAATACTAAGGAATACTTCTAAGATTTAGAGGAAAGGAAACCTGACTTGAGTTAGATCCTTGAAGAAGACCATAGGTTTATTCTCTGGCATCTTCAGTTAAAAAGTATTCAGCAGCTGAGAATAGCATAGTCCTCTTTAGGAGAATCTGGAATGCCTTCTAACCAATTAAGATATTTTCTAAGTTGTGGTTTCTTAGATTTCTATCACAGGAATAAAAGAGAGGTTACTTAGGAACCTGTTTTGTCCCTACAACAAAAATAAGAGACAAGGACAAATGCAAGGTTTCCTGTAGTTTCCCAAATCTAGTCCAGCACTTCAATCATATTATACCGGTAGACAAATTCTAAGCTATTTGGTTCTTGGTGTTCTTGGAGCTTGGTTGTTCTCCCACAGACATCTCTGAGACAATCAAAAGGCTCGGTATCATTGTTGTGCAAAATAGGAAATGGTACCAGGGAAACAATGAAGAAAGAAATAATACCCTGATCAAGGCACAATCAAAAAAGAAAGTGAACTCCAACCAATCATCTATAAACAACCAGCAGACTTCTCTCTTTCATGCACTGATGATGTTATCTTGCCTGATAAATGTGTGCAGGAGAACATCCAAAATAACAGAACACCTGCATGTTGCAAAGTGCCAGCTGTTAGTCACATGACCCCAGGAACACTGATGGTTGTAAATGCAAACGCTCATTGTGAAGTTTTTGTTTTTTTAGTGCCTTTTCAATGGTCAAGTTTCAATGGTCACTGAACTAGACAATTGTTAAGTGAGGTTTTCTTGCATTGGAATTCTGAGGTAACTAATTACCCAGCCTTGCCCAGGATAATACACTTTGTCATATTATATAGCTATAAAGAAAATCAATAATCTTCCTCTCTTTTGTTGTTTCTTTTCTTTGCTCTAGAGCTTTTGATTTCCAAACCAGATCGCAGTGTCCAGACTGAGTGGGAAGAAGGGTTACAAATGGCTGATCTTCAGCTATTCAAAGGAAAAGACTCTATTGTTGAAGGAGTTGTGAATTGGGAGGACCTAACAGTGGTTGGTGAGAGGGTCTTTCTTTCTCTGACAAAAGAACCCTTATGTTTTATTGGGTTATATAATTTACTTCTTTTTTAATTCAAGCACTTTTGAATTTCCTGTCTGCCACCCAGACTCAAGGCAGTTGGAATATACAATATCTAATTAATCAGAATGTCCACAATGTTAGGTTGCATTCCTTTAGTACATAAGTTTTAGCTGATGTGCATATTCCTTTTCTTTCCTTAACATAGTTGTAACTGTTGCCCTGCCGATTTTATTACCTCCCACTGACAAGCAACTGGCTTGGCTGTAGGATGTCAAGATGTGTTTCTGAGGGCACATGTTAACCACACAGCCACTCCAGTGGATGCCCTGAACAGAATAGGGGACATTCAGTAAGAGCCATTCCAATTCATCAACCCACCTGTTTTAATAGGCCCACTGCCACAGCTGTAAATCCCACTAAGTCTAAGCCCCATCCAATAGTGTTGTTTCTTTGTGTCTGCAAAGCCACAGAAAGTTCCACGCATTTGGATCACTCACCAAAAGTGTTATTGAGGTGTGTCTCATAATCAGTGGGACAAGATCTTCAGTGGACACACCCATTGAGAGTATGATGGACAGCACAACAACCAAGAAGGACTTGGGTGTTGTCCCTAAATCAACCCTAGCTAATTCCAGCATGGTAATATGTTGAATTATAGCCTGCCAAAATCCACCTGAGTGGTTACCATTCAAGGTAAAGCTTAAGATCTTGATGGCTTTGAGACAGTTTAAAAACTCCATTTTCCTGCATTAGTTTTGATGTTTTCTCTGGTTTCATTTCTTTCCTTAATTCAGAATTGCCAACGCAATATCCATATGAGACTTTCCATAATGGTAAATCTGACATGGCCTTCCACATGAGAGGAGATGGAACAATTCAGAAGTCTGAGGAAAAGAGTAATCTGAGGCATTCTTCTTTAGGTGAGATATTAGAGCAATTGTTTTTGAAACAAACCTGTGAAGGTGCAGGTAGGAAAACACAGTTCCAAGAAACTGTGAATGCAAGAAAAGAGGAAAGTTCCTTCTACATTATGAATGAGCAAAAGATAAACCTTCTGGGAACGGACCATTTATCTGTAGTGGTTCAATTATTAGAATGCAGTACTACAGGCTATTTCTGCTAATTACCAGCTGCCAGCAGTTCAGTTGACTCAGCCTTCCATTCTTCCAAGGTCAGTAAAATGAGGACTCAGATTGTTGGGGGCAATATGGTGGCTCTGTAAACTGCTTAGAAGGGGCTATAAGGCACTGTGAAGTGGTATATAAGTCTAAGTGCTATTGCTATTATCAAAATTCCTGAAAGGAATGTTTCTCTATTAGACAGTTGTTGGGACTCTTATCCCAATAGCATGCTTATCAGATCCTTGTCCCACTTTATTGGTTAAAGTCACCTGAGAAGTGACATACATTTACATCCATGAAGTGCTTTGACTTACTTTAGTGAAGAGGTAGTACATGCCATTCTGAAGATATCATCTCTGGACTGATCTCTTCTGGATCATTTTCATCCAGTTTCCAACCTCACTTTTTTGAGAAAGTTGTTGATTGCACCTGAAGAAGCACTGATCATGCTAGTAGAGGCTACTCAGGCTTCAATGTGGAGAGACTGTTTTAAACTCAGCCTTAGCAAAACTGAGTAGCTGTGAGTTTTTCAAATAACTATAGTTCCGCTTTCGTCATTACAAGTCCTCCCACAAATGAATTAACATGCCTTTAAGAATTTCCTGGGAGATACTTTGAATCATTGTTGGGCATCCTTTCCCATTCTTGATTCTTAAATATTTTGGGACTATAGTTGTCAACTGCTCATGGATCCAAGGTCACTGGTCTGGAGTAAGTTGGAAAGTCAAGTTAGGAAAAGTTAATTCCTTTCAAGGCTCCTACAGACCTTGCCTTTTTTTTAATGATTGCCAGAAAAATTGTCTGTACCATTGTCATTTGTTATCCTTACGTTACTGGCAAGCATAATTTTGCATCACAGATTAACTAACAGAATCTTCCTATTGAAACCAAGACTGTATTTTTGCCCTTTTCTTGCTTTGCTCACCCACCTCCCTTATTTACTTCTTCTGCTTCTATCATCAAAACTTAGTATATATCTTCCTTGTCCTTGCAGAAAGTGTGACTACCAGGAAACAAATGCATCAAGAAGAGTTTGGAGCAGAGCAACTTCAGGAGCCAACGCAGTGGGATGTGCTCTTTGATCCCAAAATTTCTGAGCCAATGGAGGTCAAATCTAGAAGACAGCAAGGGTTATTCCTGGAGCTGATGCAAGCTTCTAAGGCTGACGAGAAAACGCCCAGCAGTAGCTTCCAAGTAGGTTCTACTGTATCAAAAAGAAACTATCCCTGTTCTGAGTGTGGGAGAAGTTTTGATCGCCGTTCCAACTTAATTAAACATCAGAGGATCCACACGGGAGAAAAGCCATATCCGTGTATTGAATGTGGGAAGTGCTTTGACCAGCAGTCCAATCTAAACGTCCACCTAAGAGTTCATACTGGAGAAAAACCATATGGCTGCCCCGATTGTGGCAAAAGGTTTAGTATCAAGTCACATTTACACGGACACTATAGGATACACACAGGGGAGAAGCCATTTGAGTGCGAAGACTGTGGCAAGAGCTTCCGTGTGAAATCTTCCCTAAATAAGCACCAGCGAACCCATACAGGAGCCGCCAAGCTCTCCAAACCATCTGAGATCAAATCAGAAGGTCCCCGGGCAATATTGCCAGAAGTGACACGCGTTTATGCAGCTCCCGAAACAGAAAAAGTAATTAAAATTATGAGTAGGAAGCCCCCTATAGAAATCACAGTGTCAAACAAGAATTTTTCCTGTTCGGAGTGTGGGAAAGGTTTTGATCGGCCTTCGCATCTCATTACGCACCAGAGGATCCACACTGGGGAAAAGCCATATCCGTGTATTCAGTGCGGGAAACGTTTTCATCAGCAGTCTAACCTTAATGTCCATTTGCGTCTCCACACTGGGGAGAAACCTTATGGCTGTCCTGAATGCGGCAAAAGATTCAACATCAAATCCCATCTACATGGACACTACAGGATCCACACAGGTGAGAAGCCATTTGAGTGTGAAGACTGCGGGAAGAGCTTCCGGGTGAAATCTTGTCTAAATAAACATCAGCAAATCCATACAGGAGAAAAGCCATATAAATGTGTCTCCTGAGAAAATTTGACCTAATTCAACACTGCTCTCATGCTGGGGAGAAAAATTGCCTATGCTGTGAAGTTGGGAAAATAACTTTTGCAACTGATAAAATTTCATTAAGCATGAAAGAATTCACACAGGAGAAAATCCTTGCCTGTGTTCCTTTTGGCTGAAATAAGCATCTATAAATCCATACAGAAGACAGATATTATGGGGGACCCATCTGCGGGATAATGTTCAGGAATGATTCCCAGCAGAAAACTCGGAGACACATATACATACACCAAAAACACTATTTAGTTATATGGTTATTTTTCAATGAATTCCCTAAGAAACTCAACTCTTGCAAATGCTTTTATGGGATCAGAGGGAAACTGTGTGCATTTGGAACTTAAATATTTTTCTCTGAGGCCTTGGAAATGACCAACCTCTACTGTCCTGAAGTCTCCTGTTATTTAAAATGCCTTCTTTAGGGATGGCCCAAAGGAAGTTAGTAAACAGTCGATATTCCATATGAAGAGGTTTATGCCATGCTGGCTAGCCTCGATTTTCTTAGGAACGTGGCATTACCTTCCAGCTAGGTAATTCTGCATCTCATTGTAACCTAACCATTGAAATAGCTATTAATGTTCTCTAAGAAAACATCAATTTGGACTATTAGAATACCTTTAAGTTAATTACATATTTTGTTTCCCACTCATGCATGGCTATTTCACTGAAGCTTGAGGTGCTTCAGAAAAATATGTTCTCAATCCGGTAACTGTTAAGGCAGAAGCATTTAAGATTAGCCTTTCAAACCCAGTGGGACTCAAAAGGGGTGGATGAAATGTGCACAGGTTGGAAAAATCAAACATTAGCATATAAGGTATGTTCCTTCCATTCATGATACTGCTTTCTTCAGAAATATCATTTGAAAAAAGAAAGTGATTGCCTGAGTTTTCATTTCTGTTCCAGTCTATTTATGCACCTTATGACTGTATAACAGCCTGGTTTGCACAAGATAGTTAACTAAGTCATGAAGTGTCATGTGTTATGTGAACAGGAAAAATAAGTTGATTGATCCCATTAATTAGCCTTAAGAGACTTCATTTTCAAAACAAATTGCCCTAGGTTTCTGGACATAAAGTAGCCTGTACACAAGAGCACACATACAAACGCACACACATGCACATGCAGACACATCTAAGCTGCATTGCCTAAACAGCTGATCTTGAAGTTAAATAATATCTCTGCCTTCTATGGCAAAATCTTAGAATTGAAATGAACATTCTAGGCCAGGGGTCTTCAAACTTGACAGCTTTAAGACTTGTGGACTTCAACTCCCAGAATTCCTCCTCTAGTCATGTTAGCTCAGGAATTCTGGGAGTTGAAGTCCACAAGTCTTAAACTTGCCAAGTTTGAAGATACTTGTTCTAGGTACTCCATCTTTGTGGCTCTTGGCTTTCACTATGAGAGCCACATAGAAGTTGTGAAAAGGGGGAGAACTTAGTGGATAAATGGTCCAAGCCCCTGAAATCCATAGTGAATTGAGGATGGTTGTGCCAGGGCAGGATCTTCCCTCCATCATAACAGAAACTCAGGAAGCCCTGGCCTCTGCCTTTTCGGCAGCAAGTGGAAGGTGTAACTGCTAAACAGTTGGTGCTGTCCCAATGGTACATGAAAACATGGTAGGTAATTGGATGAGATGCCAATCAGCAGGGTTGTATGAAAATGGACCCCAGGTCCTACCAATCTGCACAGTTGAGGCATGCTTGTCTTTGTAGTAATCGTGGGGAGCATTCACAATTATTTCTATTATCTTGTTCTACAGCATTTGTCAGTATAACAAATGATGTTTTTAATACCAACTTTTCAAAATCAGGTAAAGTTGTAAGACACAACTTGCTCTGCCATTTTTAATGCATAACAAACCCAGTTAAATCTGGGTTTCCCACTTATCATCTGCAACACTGTGGGTCTCTGATGTGGAATAAAGACCCATTCCTCTTGTCTTGAAAGAGGAACTTTTTGCCATACAGGTAGTCCTCATTTAACCATCTTTCATTCAGTGACCAAAGTTACAACGGCATTGAATGGTACTTGAATCCAGTTCCTGAAGATACGTCTTGTGCAGCAACCCCATGATCACATGAGGAAAATTTGGACACTTGGCAGCCCATCTGCACTTAGGACAGTAGGAGCACTTCAATTTCCTCCCACCGCCTCCCACCATTATTCCTATCCTTTTGATGGTTTCTTCCTGCTGCTATTGCTGAAACGCAGCCAGCCTAGTAATGTGCAAGGCAGCTGCTGTCGTGCCTGGCCTTGTTCCTGAGACTGCATGCATCACTGTCCCAAAAACTTGAGAAGTTGTTTTCATTTGGAAAACAGCATGTGCAAGCCTCAAAAAAAAAAAAAAACAAACAAACTATTGTGGGCAGCAGGTGCCTCATGTAGGAAGATCAGCTGCATGTGGCAGGTCTGGCACAAGATATATCAATTGGGGTTCTTCAGTGGAGTGTGTGGCTGCAGTATGGACTCGAGGTGGCACTCCTTGGGGGCAGAGGTGGCACTGAGGCTGAGATAGAAGTCTGCGGGCAGCTGAGATTACTGAAAATCTTAGGTCCCTATGACAGGGAATTGTGCAGCCAGTGTGACACTGACACAAATTTGTGGTTTTGTATAAATAACTATATTTTACATCTATATATACACCAAAGAGGCAAACAGGAGCCTCATAAATCATAGAGCACACAGACATGTGGGGGGAAGGAAACTCCCTCTCCACACCCACAGCAACCAATCAGAGTGCAGATTATACAGGGGGGGGGAGGAAACTCCCTCTCCACACCCACAGCAATCAATTAGAGTGCAGATTGCCTCACACATGAGCTACCGGTAGCACTCTTCAACCGACCAGTTATAATTGTGTGTTCTGGCTAATTGCACCCCACTGTTTAGCTACTACTAAATTTAAATGTCTTTTAACACTCTACATCAGCCTCAGCACTGGCATCATTCAAGAAGAGGCAGTCCCTTAACCTTAGTGAGGCTTGAGAGTGGAAAAGACCAAGCCAGGAATGGTTTGGATTGGGATGGATCCTCCCCTAATGAATTTGGTTAGTGATGGCAAAGAGGACTGCCAGGATTTCCATCGCTAAGCAATGGGGTTATGTGATGCTATGTTTTACAACTGCATCACTTATCTGTGGAAATCCTAGTCCTGATTGTCGTTGTTAACCAAGGACAACCTGTATATCTGTAATAGTTGTGTTATATGGAAGTCCTGATTTGTTACCATGTTTGTTTTTTGGATGCTTTGCTAAAATTAGTTAGAGTTTGTTTTTGTCTAGGAGATTGTGCTAAACTCTAGATGCTCGTTTTTTTAAAAAGCAATGAACAATAAATTAAAACTTTTCCAACAGATTTAGTCCTGGGATAATAATGCAATAGTCACGTGTAGGTTACACCCAAACTGTTAACTGGCAAAACAATAAAAGCAAGCAAAACCAAAGAACAATTAACATTATATTCATTAAAGAACACACCAGAAATCATACTGTGAATAATTAGCACAAACAAGTTCCCAAAAAGTGGCCTTTGCTTATTCCAGCTTCAGCCTGTTCTGTAAATCATGGCATAACAATAGAGATGGAGAGCAGCTACCAAGTGATCTCTTCATTCCACACCTCGAAGGAAACAGTTTGGTGAATGGAGATTTCCTCTCTGAAATACAGGGTGCTCTAAGTCAGAGGTGTCTGCAGGATTTGGTGCTCATGCATCCGAATGAGCAAAGCAGCATCGCGCTTTTAGGTGCAAATACGACTCCCAATGAAAGGAGACGGGGTCGAAGCTTGGATGGCATCATCACTGTTCACCTGCCTTCGTTTGACACGCCCACACCACTGATGGTTCCCTGCCAGTGTTTCTCAATCTTAGCAAAACTCTCAAATGCGGGGACTTCAATTCACGGAATTGTCAAAGTTGCCAAGGTTGGGAAACGCTGCTCTGGGCCAAGCGAATAAAACCCCTCTGCTCGCTGAAGAATGGCGGGTGGCAGTTTAACTGTAACTCAGCAGAGGCAAAGCTAGAAAACGTTTCTTTCCTCTGCCCACTAGAGGGCTCTCGGGTTTTTCTTTGCTAGACCAGAATTACCTGCTAGTTTTCCTCTTTGCTGCGGACGGAGTGCAAAGAGTCCTTCTTTTGTTTTCCGGGTTATCGGGAAGTGGGTTATGATCGTTCCGCTACATGGCCGATTGGCCGTCCTATTTCAATGCAGGAAGAAAAATGTAGCAGAGAAAAATATCTCCTTTTTGGCTTAATCGTAATTTTCCTTATTTTCCTTCTCCAGCAGCCGGATATTCGGCTAAAAAAAGATTCTTGACACAGAGCTGAACCTGGGCAGGTAGAAAGCAGGTGGGTCCCCATCCGCCCATCCACATCTTTGTGGATTTGGCCGTCCTGCAGATACATCTTTGTGTAGTCGTTCACAGCAGCAATCCCTCTTTTGAGCCCCGGCTTTGCTGACCGTTTTTTTTTTCTTTCAACCTGGAAAGAGAACTGGACGAAGATTTATTTCTGAGTATTGGGAGGGATGGGGAATTCTGCGATGCAAATCGCTCTCTTCTCTATGCAGAGAAAATCCTAAAAGCAGATGAACTCCAAGCAGCATTAGATGGCAACCAACCTGGTCCTCTTATTTACAGGGAAGCCATCTTAGTAGAATTAGAAGCAGGTTGTGGTGATGTTTTTGTGTGGAGAGGGGCAGAAGAGCCAAAGCAGCCAGTGTGTGCTTGTATTTCTCTCTAGTCACCCCGTTCTCCCAGTTATTAAGTATTTTACATGCCTTGTGTCTTGCTTTTGCTGTTCTTGGGTCAAAACAATGTCTCTTCAAATGGTGACGAAACGTTTGCAACCAAATTGACAAGCTTGGAGTTCAAACCGCCTAATTACCAACCAGAGCTACTAATATTCAAACACATTTCAACTTTTGAAGTATTTTACATGCCTTGTGTCTTGCCTTTGCTGTTCAAACCATCTTAGTGGAATTAAAAACAGATTGTGGTTATATTTCTCTGTGGAGAGGGGCAGAAGAGCCAAAGCAGTAGTTGTGTGCCTGTATTTCTCTCTACTCACCCCATTCTCCCAATTATTAAGTATTTTACATGCCTTGTGTCTTGCTTTTGCTGTTCTTGGGTGAAATTTTTCATTCCCTTTGCTATTTTTGTTTTCAGTGTGATTCACTGCCTAATAAGTGAGATGTATTTTGCTTTTCTCCTAAAACTAATTGCAAGATTTCCTTTGAGATGGACCCGTATACGTTTCACCTTTCCCAAGTCCCAGCAGAAGAACCAGTTGGTTTCGCCCCAGTGGATCAGCTTAGTGCCTTCTCTGGGAGAAGATGCATTTGGTCAGCCTCCATGAAAGCTTCAGTAGAAGTGACTACTCTGTTCATGGACATTGAGGAGTACAACCGGCAGAGGTTTCGTTCCGATGCTCTTCCTTTGGGAGAGCGTCCCTGGCAGACTCTGTTCCAGCTGGGAGAGGCCGCTGAGAGATGGCTAAGACCACAGGATCGCACCAAAGGCCAGATTGTGGACGTGGTCATCTTGGAGCAGTTCCTGCATGTGCTTCCTCTGGGAATGCAGGCTTGGGTGAGAGCCAGGAAGCCAAGTACCAGCCGAGAGGCAGCTCAGCTGGCTGAAGCTTACCTGGAGCAACAGGTATCCTTGCTAATAAGAAAGGGAACCCCTAATTCATAGCCTAATGCTAGGAATGTTGCTATTCCTCTGACCACAAGCACTGGCCAAGCAAGGAGTCTCCAGTAGACTGGATTCTGTACCCACCTGAATTTGCCCTGCAATAGGATACAAATGGAATGGGCAATAGAAAGAGGGAAAGCTACCTCCCTTGAGATAGCTCCCAACTTTCTAGGAAAGCCTGTTGTTACCTGGAGAGCTACAGGTTTAACATAAAGATATTATCCCAGTAGCTGGGTGACACAAGTTGTAATGACAAATCCTGGATTAGAACCCCAGGAATATGATTATTAAGCCATTTTATGACTTAACTCAATTTCCTAGTTCACCTAATAAGGCAGTGGCTGGATTTCTATAGCTTGCTGAACTAACAATCCCAACCAAAAGTCCAAACAGTGAATTGTGTTTCAGTTGTAAGAGTAGAGTTAAACCTCTAATCTCCCTCCTCCTGCCTTAATATGAGTTGGGCAGGCCCTTCTTCAACATTGTGTTTGGAATTCAAGCTTTATATAAACTTTATATAAACTTGAATAAGGAATTATAAATTCAAGATACAAAGCAAGCATAATTGCTGAATATTTTTGCTAAACGACATAGCAGCCATCAGAATAATAGATCAAATGCATTGCTTTGTTCAATTGTCTTCCTCTTCTAGTGCCCTGTGGCTTTCCAGGATGTGGCTATATACTTCACCCCAGAGGAGTGGGACCTTCTGGATAACGAACAAAGAATCTTGTATTACACGGTCATGCAAGAGAATTCTGAGAACGTGACCTCCTTAGGTACCTATGTACATTATGACTATCATTAAGTGTTGTACCTTATGATTCTTGACTCTTGACAAATGTATCTTTTCTTTTATATATACTGAGAGTATTTATACCAAGACAAATTCCTTGTGTGTCCAACCACACTTGGCCAATAAAGTATTCTATTCCATTACATTCCATTCTATTCTATTCCATTCTATTCTAAGGTTCCCATTCCTGTAAGACCATACAAACCTTTCTGAAGGTATCAGCCCCAACCAAAGAATCAGCTCCTCTTTGCCTATGTGGAACAGGCAAATTGCATGTTTTTGTAAAGTCATCTTCCTTACTTTTAAGGTTTTTAGGCAAGCTCTTCATATCCCTAAGGGCTGTTCCTGCCTCATGCTACCTAGTCTAAATGAAACTCATCATACTTTTGAAAATTAGGACTTGCCATTGACTATCCAGCATTGGCCAAGGAGGCAAGCAGTTGGAATCTATAATGCCTGTGCAACATTGTTTTTATATATGATACCTGCACTGAGATTATTATATGCAGAAAGAGTGAAAGATTTGACTTACCCACTATGGAGGAATGCATGGTAAAAATGATGACAGCTTTGGTCAGAGAAACCTATGGTCTAAGTTTAATACTGATTGGAAACTCCTTTACTGACTTTTTGCATAAAACAGGAAAATTGAAATAATTATAATCATATAAATGATTATATAATAATTATATATTTATTATAAAAAATAGTTGATACTAAAATTGTAAGTAATGCTCTAATGAGAGAATAAGAGGTTAAATTACATTTTTACAACTGCTGTAAAAGAAAATGCTAAAATCACTTCTTTATATTTCATTTTTTTCTGCACTTCTGGCTTTGTCTTTTTCTTATCTCTTTCCTTTCTCTTTTATTCTAAATCTTAGTTTTTGTTAGTTCTTATCTTCTTTAAAACTATATATATAAAAAACTAGAACACCCAGGACTACCTCAGCCAACAATGGCTGGAAATTATCATACTGAAAAGGAGAGAATGTAAAGAACACAAGTAGTTAAATATCCTGAAAAAGAAAATGTCAGATATCTATTCCAGAAGCTAAATCTTATTTGGGCATCTCATTTCATCAACAACCCTGTATGGTAGGTTGAACTCAGAGAGAAGGACAGATGCTAAGTCACTGGGAGTTTCCATGGCATAGGTAGAGTTTAATTTGGTTCTCCCCAAGTCTAATGCACTATATTCTAATGCACTTTTACTATACTACACTAGCAGATAATTCTAAACTATTCAGTTCTTGATGTTGTCTGAGCTTCAGTTGTTTTCCTACAAATATCCCTGAAACAACCAACAGCCTTGGTATCATTGTTGCATACTGCAGGAAGCAGCACCAGAGAAACAATTAAGAAAGAAAAAATATTCTGATCGAAGCACAATCAAGAAAGCAACTGAAGCGTCTATGAACAACCAGCATACTCCACACACTCATGCACTGAAGATGATATCTTGCCTGGTAAATAAAATGTCTGCAGAAAAACAACCAAGTTAAGAGGTCCAAGAAATAAATAGTTCAACTTTGAGCTACACATCTTCTTTACTATAAATAATTCTTGCTTAGTGACAATAATTGGGACCAGCAAGTCTGTCACTAAGCAGCATAGTCACTAAGCATAACACATGACCATGATAAATTTAGGAGTTCAGTTCTCATTCAATCATTAAGCAAGTAACCATAAGTTGTAAAGCAACATCATGTGGCCACGACCTGCCAGTTTTTCCATTGACTCTGCTTGTTAGAACCTGGTTGTGAAGTGCACAAATAGTGATCACATGACTGTGGATATTGCAATGATTATAAACACTGTCCACTTGTGTAGTACCTGAATGGTTATGGAGGTGACATTGCAACAATCATAAATGTGAGGATTGAACATTAAGTTATTTTTTCAGTGGCATTGTTACTTTGAATAGTTGCTGAACTGGGCTGAAATGAAGTGAGGTTTATCTATGTTGAAATTCTAAGTTAACTAACTAAACAGCCTTATCCAGGACATTTTATTGTGTTAAATGGCTATAAAAGAATCAATAATTATCTTCTTTTTTATTGTATTTATTTCTCTTGCTCTAGAGCTCTTAATTTCCAAACCAGATCCACATCTCCAGCTTGACTGGGAAGAAATATCACAGATGGCTGATCTCCAGACATTGAAAGGAAAAGACACTATTGATCAAAGGATTGTAAATTTTGAGGACCTAACTGTGGTTGGTAAGAAGATTCTTTTTTTGACAAAAGAATCTGTTACATTTTATTGGAATATATATATATATAAACAGATTTAAAATGTTTGAATTATATATATATATATATATATATATATATATATATATATATATATATATATATATATATATATATATATATATATGTGTGTGTGTGTAAGGTTTTTAAGCTGATAATTTTAAATAATAAATAAGGGAGACTATAAAAAGCTATTTGTTTCGTTGCCTTTTGTTTACATGTGTGTAAGGTTTTTAAGCTGATAATTTTAAATAATAAATAAGGGAGACTAGTATAGATCTATTTCGAGCTAGTTAGCTCTCTTCAGCTAGCCATACCCTTACTGGGATTCGAACCAGGGAAGTATTACATGTGAGGCAGTTGTAATTGCCACTACACCACTGGCTCTCTCCTTATCAGCTCAAAAATTATCAGCTTAAAAATCTTACACACATGTAAACAAAAGGCAACGAAACAAATAGCTTTCTGTCGGTATGGTCTCTGGTGATGAGCCGAAAGACAGAAAAGAAAGCAGTATGCTTTCTCCCTTAATTGGGGCTTAACAGGGTGTTGTAATACAAAGTATATACTTATTCCCCTGCCTGAGCTGATAAGGAGAGAGCCAGTGGTGTAGTGGCAATTACAACTGCCTGACATGTAATACTTCCCTGGTTCGAATCCCAGTAAGGGTATGGCTAGCTGAAGAGAGCTAACTAGCTCGAAATAGATCTATACTAGTCTCCCTTATTTATTATTTAAAATTATCAGCTTAAAAACCTTACACACACACACATACACACACACACACATATATATATATATATATATATATATATATATATATATATATATATATATATATATATATATATATATATATATATATATATATATATATATATAATTCAAACATTTTAAATCTGTTTACCGCCCAGACCCGGGGCAGTTGGAAGATACATCTAATTGATCAGAATATCTCAAATATATAGGTTTTAGCTCATGTGCAGGATGACATATTCCTTTTCTTTCATTAACATAGTTGTAACTGCTGCCCTGCTGATGTCATTACCTCCCACTTTCAAGCAACTGAGTTGGCTCTACTAAATCAGAGACTATTTCTGAGGTTGCATGTTAACATCTCAGCCATCCTAATGGACAAAATCAGGAAGACATTCAGTAATAGCCATACCAATTCATCAGTCCCCTGGAAAATCCTGTTTAATTGGCCCCCTGGGGCTTCAGTAACTTTGTCCCAGTAAGTCTAAACTCAACCCAATAAGGTTGTCTTTTCCAGGTGGCCACCACATAATGTACACCTTTAGATTTTGATGCTTTTAGACTTACAGAAGAAATCTATTTTCCTGCAGTGTTTCCATTATTTCCTCTGCTTCACTTCTTTCCTTAATGTAGAATTCCTGTGGATAGCCCAACAATTTCCCAGTGTTCTTCAGTATGTTTCCCCCCTTCTAATATGTCTCTTTTGGTTTTCTATGATTTTGTCTCTAATTTACTGAGCTGAGGAGCAAGCAATACTGCCACTAGGATGATCTAGGACAATCTTAGCTCTTCCAGGTATTTCTGAATTGTTGCATCCCTCAGCATGGACTAGAAAGTTGACTGAGATAGCATTCCTTACTTTTGCCTAGATTCTTCAGATCATCCTTCAGAATCTGTGGTTCTGGTTACCACCCTTAGGAACTATTCCAATAAATTGGAATGGGTTAAATGGAGTTGGAAAGGAATTTGAAACCACATCCTTAAAAAGTATTGAAATTGTAAGCCTTCGTAAAAAATAATAATAATAAGGGGGAAATACTGTATAATTATAAAAATTCCTAAAAGGGTGTCAGGCAGAAGGAACGTATCTCTATTAGACAGTTGTTGGGACTCTTGTCCCAATAGTTTGCTTATCAGATCCTTGTCCATCTTCACTGATTAAAGCCACCTGGAAAGTAACATGTGATTGGGTCCAAGCAGTGTTTTCACCTGTTTGAGGGAAGAGATGGTACATGCCATTCTGAAGAGGCCACATTTCGACTCAAGTGATGTAGATCATTTTCATCCAATCTCCAACCTCCCCTTTTTAGGGAAAGTTGTTGGTTGCACCAGAAGAGGTACTAATCACACTACTAGAGGCTAATCAGGCCTCAATGGGGGAGAAACAAATTTTAAGCTCAACCTTAGGAAGACTGAGTGGCTGTGAGTTCTTTGGCCATCTATATTTCTACCCTTGTCATGACCTGCTCTCCACCAACAACTTTCCTATTGAGCCTTAACCCAGAGGTGGTATTCAGCAGGTTCTAACCACTTCTGGAGAACCGGTAGCGAAAAATTTTGAGTAGTTCGGAGAACCGGCAAATCCCACCTCTGACTGGAGATTTTACAGTATCCTTCCCCTGCCACGCCCACCAAGCCACGCCCACAGAACTGGTAGTAAAAAAAATTGAATCCCACCACTGCCTGAGACTGTTTTTTTTTTCTTGCTTTCCTGGCTACTACTTTGTTGCTTCTTTTGCCTCTGTCTTCATTACAGAATATCTTTGTTGCTCTTGCAGAAAATGTGGATACAAGAAAGAATCCTCATCAAGAGAAGCCTGGAGCAGAGCAATTTCATGAACCATTGCGGTGGAACGTTTCCTTTGATCCCAAACATTCGGAAAGAATGGGGATCAAATCCAGAAGGTGGCAGGAGTTATCACTGGAATTGTCACAAGCTTCTAAGGCTAACAAGAAAATACCTAGAAGTAGCTCCCGATTAGCTACGATTGCAACGAGAAAAAAATATGGATGCTATGAGTGTGGGAAAAGGTTTGATCAGCCGTCGCAAGTTATTAAACACCAGAGGATCCACACAGGAGAAAAGCCATATCCGTGTACTGAATGTGGGAAGCGTTTTAACAAACAGTCCAATCTTAATGTCCATTTACGTCTCCATCGTGGAGAGAAACCTTATAGCTGCCCTGATTGTGGCAAAAGATTCAATGCCAAATATCATTTACGTGGACACTACAGGATACACACAGGGGAGAAGCCTTATGTATGTGAAGACTGTGGGAAGAGATTCCCTGTTAAATCTTCTCTAAATAAGCACCAACGAATCCATTCAGCAGACCCCAAGCTGTCCATGCCATCTGAGATCAAATCAGAAGGCAATACCCAGGCAGTATTACCGGAAGTGATACAGGTGCGCACAGTTCCTGATACAGAAAAAATAGTGAAAATTATCAGCACCAATTCCCCAATAGGGATAACAGTGTCAAACAGGAATTACGTCTGTTTTGAATGTGGAAAACGTTTTGAGCGGCCTTTACACCTTACTAAACACCTGAGGATTCACAAAGGAGAAAGGACATACCCATGCATTGAATGCGGGAAACGTTTTAATAAGCAATCTAACCTTACTGTCCATTTACGTCTCCATACTGGAGAGAAACCTTATGGCTGCCCTGAATGTGGCAAAAGATTTTGTACTAAATCTCATTTACTTGGACACTATAGGATGCACACAGGGGAGAAGCCATATGAATGTGAAGTGTGTGCGAAAAGATTCCCTGTTAAAGCTTCCCTAAATAAGCACCGCCGAATCCATACAATAAATCCCAAGCTGTCCAAACCAACTGAGATCAAATCAAAAGGCAATACTCAGGCAATATTACCAGAGATGACACATGCAATTCCTGAACCAGAAAACTTCATCGAAATTATAAGTAAGAAACCCCCGATAGGAATGACAGTATCAGACAAGAATTTTGTCTGTCGTGAGTGTGGGAAAAGTTTTGATCAGTCTTCACACCTTACTACACACCAGAGGATCCACACAGGAGAAAAGCCATATCCATGCAATGAATGTGGGAAACGTTTTAACAAACAGTCCAATCTTAATGTCCATTTACGTCTCCACACTGGAGAGAAACCTTATGGCTGTCCTGATTGTGGCCAAAAATTCAACATGAAGTCCCATCTACAAGGACATTACAGGATCCACACAGGTGAGAAGCCATTTGGGTGTGAAGACTGTGGGAAAAGCTTCCGGGTGAAATCTTGTCTAACTAGGCATCAGCAAATCCATACAGGAGAAAAGCCATATAAATGTCTCTCCTGAGGGAAAAAAAAAATCAGCTAATTAAACACCAACTGTTTCACTCTGGGAAGAAAAATTGCCTGTGCTTTGAATGTCAGAATACTTTTTGCAGCAGAAAAAATCTGTGTCTATGTTGCTGTAAACACTGGAAATGCACTGAGAAATATTTCCATGCAATTTTTATATAAGTATTTTCCAGGAATTCTCTAATAACTTGCAAATACTTTTATGGAGCCAGAGGGAAGCAGTGTGCGTTTGGAACTTAAATTTTGTGTCCATCTTCTATAAGAACTGCAGGCCCCTGTTGTTTAAAATGCCTTTTTTCGGATTGGCCTGAAGAAGGTTAGTAAACAGTAGACATTCCATGCGAAAGCATTGATGCCATGCTGGCTGGCTTTGATTTTCCTAGGAACAAGCGGCACTATCTTCCAGATAGGTAGTTCTGCACTCCAGGATAACCTGAAACTAAGTAATAATTATTGCTGTTCTCTAAGAAAGCCTCCTTTGGGGCTATGAGAAACCCTTAGATTAATTTTGTATTTGTTTCCCACTCCTGCATGGCTACTTAATTGAAGCTTGTCTTGAAATGACATGAGGCACTTCAGAAAAAAAAATATCCTAAATCCGATAGCTTGTAAGGCAGAAGAAGCATTTAAGACTTGCCTTCTGTGCTCAGTGGGTTTCAAAATCAGATGTATGAAATTTGCACAGGTTGGACAAAATCAAAAACTGACAAGATAGAAAAGTAGCTTCCACTTCAAGATGCTGCTTCAGGAACATCAGTCGAAAAAGGAAGTCCCCCCTCCTCCTGAGTTTTGATTTCTGTTCCAGTCTATTTTTATTCAGCCAGATGACTGCATAACAGCCAGGTTCACCCAACATGCTTAAACTGCTTATTTCATGAGAAATAATGTGTTGTATGAATAGAAAAACTGGTATGATTGGCACCCACCCATTAGCCCTAAGAAAGTTTATTTTTAAATCAAGCAGCTCTAGTTTTCTGGAAATCAAGTAGCATGTGTGTGAGTGTACAGAGCACACAATGTTTAAGCTGGATTGTCTACACAGCTGACCTGAAGGTTAAGTAATATGTCTTACCTTCCATAGCCTAATGCTAGAGTCAACTTACAAGACATGGACATTCTAGGCCAGTGTTTTGCAACCTTGGCAATTCTTAAGATCTGTGGACTTCAACTCCCAGAATTCCCCAGCTAGCACAGCTGACTGGAGAATTCTGGGAATTGAAGTCCACAAATCTTAAAAGTCACAAAGGTTGAGAAACACTTCTAGGCATTCCATCTTTGTGGTTCTTTTGGCTTTTACCACCAGAGTCACATAGAAACACTGAAAAACGGACAGAACATAGTAGATATGTTCAGGCCCCTAATACTGTCCATGGTGGATTGATGGTGATTATGCCAGTGTAAGAGCTCCTCTCCAGCAAAACAGAAGCCCAGAAATCCTGGCCTTTTTGACAGCAGTTGGGAAGACTGTTGATTTAGATAGAGTGGCCAGACAGCTGGTGCACCCCAGCAATGAATGGAATGGAGGAAAGTAACTGGGTGAAGGACACCAATTAGCAGGATTGTCTGAAAATGGTCACCAGGGTTCCATCAAGCCTCGCACTGTTGAGGCTCGCTTACTTTTGTAGAAGTCCAACGGAGAATATTCTAAATTATTTCCATTTTCTTGTTGTACTGCAGGGATGTCAAACTCAATTTAATTGAGGGCCTCATCAGGACTGTGGTTGGCCTTGGAGGGCCAGGTGGGCGTGGCTAACTGGGTGGGCGTGGCCAGCTTGATGCCACTCCCCAAACTGCTAGTATATTTCTTCTTTGCATTGGGTAGACTGGGCCGAAGCCACGCTGGTCCGATGTTTCTCCTTCGCATTGGGTAAACCAGGCCAAAGCCACGCTGACCCAATGTTTACTATTGGGTAGCCCCAAAGGTTTGCCCTGCCTGACATCAATAGTAAACTATTTTAACATATTTTAAGAATAAAGAATAAAATATTATGGTTGCTCCAGCAGTTCTCTGTATGCAGCCTTTCCTGAATGTGCTACTTACCGGTAGGTTCTTTGGCTGGCTTCAGACCGCTGGAAAACATCTTGCTAAATGTGCGAGTTCAAGGCTTCTAGTCCAGTGATTTGCCTCAAGAAAGCCTGCACCTTGAGGTGGGCATAGTAAAAAGAGAGATTAAGATACAAATAGCTATAAACTATGGCTAAAGTCTCTTATGCAGCTAGTCCCTACAATCTTGGTCTGAAACATCATGTTTTTACCTTCAGAAAGCCTTTAAAAATCTGGGATTTTTTTCTAGGCTTGAGGGCCTGGATCTTGGCAGAGGCCAGCTTGCATTCTTGCCCTGGGCTGATGTGGGTTTTTTTCTTTGCCTAACATCCTTTGTTGTTGTTGTTTCTATTATTTTTATATGCATGTTTCAGAAGTTTTGTTGGTTAGTCACCCAGAGCTACTTGATAAGATAAATTTATATGATAAACTAATAAACAAGCTAGCTCTTGGAGATGATTTTCAATTGACTCTGAACATCGACTAACTCAACTCATTTATGAAAAGTCTTTGATGCACTTTGCATCAGATTTTAGACATGGAACAACAGTCCTGTCTTTTAGGATATCTAATCTACCATTGCTGGGAATCATAGGTACAGAATAGTACTATGGAATTGAAGGAAATAAATAATAAGTTACTCTTTTATGAAAGTATTAAGTGTATTTTTAAGCTATGATGTCCTTGTTGTTGCAAAATATGTTCAGTTAAATAGTATGTGATGACTAGCTGCAGACTTGTTGGAAAACAGGAACATCTGCCCTAGGCAAGGCCACAAGTAAATAAGATAGGAACATCCGCCCAAGGCGAAGCTACCGGCAAACAAAATAAGATATCTGTGGTCTTGGGAGAAAATGGTCAAGTTGACCCTTTACCTTATAGTGTGAATTAGAAATAATAAGAGAGTGGGGAGGACTTCTTAGGCATGGCATGCATTGTGTAGAGAGTATAAAATATATTGCTTGACTAATGGATTTTGCTCTCCTTGTACTCAATCCACTTGGGAAGGGACTTGGAGGCCGCCTTTGCAAATGCCTTTTTTTTAAAAAAAATAATAATAATAAACCTTTGAATTGTGGATCAGACTTGTCTCAGTATTGTGAGGATAAAATAATTTGTGTCATACATCTCACAGAATGGAATGTGGGAAAGACCTTGGGAGACAAAGAGAGGCTGCCTAGAGAATGGCCAGATAAAAGGGATCTTAGACTACAGCTGGGTAGTGAGTAAAGCAAGAGATTCAAAAGGGACCCTCCCTAGTTTCTCAAGCTATAAAGGAAACGATGGGAGGACTGTACTTTCATATTTTTCTGTTAATGTAGCTTTTCTGCTTGTGCTTCCTGTGTGGTCTGCCTGTTAAGGCTGACATCATGCTCCAAGCATTCTCCAGCTGTAAGCTATGTTCTCTCTTATCTGACTGTTCCCTAGGCTACATTTCTTTGCCCTCTCTTCCAAAGTCTTTCCTGTATACCATTGCATACCAGCAGCACGTCCCATGAAATTATAAGTCCCAGAGCAGAGAAGGACTTGTACATTAAAACAGCAGTCCCAAAAATTTCTGACTCCACGGACAGGCAGCAGCAGTGGTGGCAGGGGAGGGGAGGGTTTTACATGCACAGCCTAATTCATTTGCACGTGCAAATGAAGCTTTGTGCACTCACCCACCACTTCTGCAGCTCGGTTCCCAATGGGCTGCAGCCTAGAGATTGGGGACCTCTGCATTAATGCACCTGAATGCCTCCCCTTCTGCGGTTTCAAAACCAAGGTATAAGATCCTGAATATAAAATTCCTTTGTTGCCCTGGGCGTTTTGAGCTGGCTGAGCATGGTGCCTGCTACATGAAGGCACACGTTAATGTTCCCCATAATGGAACATTATCTCCCCTGAAATTGGATTGTCTTAGAACCTTGAGTGTGGAATAGAGCCCATTTTTTTGAATCAACATTGTCTGGCTGCTGTATCTTATTTGTATTTTTGATATTGTGTATTTTAGGTATTTTACTTTATTTATTTTATTGTAAACCTTCTAGGGTCATATAAAAGTGAGATGGTTGGCTACATACATGGAATGAATGAATGAATGAATGAATGAATGAATGAATGAATGAATGAGGCCAACAGGGCATGCTGATCAGGCACATTTGCAAATTGAACTGATTGTCTATATTTCTTCGATAACATCCAAAATACTTCTTTGTGTGTGTGTGTTTTGTGCTTATGTTTATAAAATCCATCCAGAATTGATTAGGAAAAAAGATTAGCAATTTTGGTAAATTTCCAGGTGCTATTATATGAACTTTTATTTATTGCAATCTACACTAAACTGATAATTTCTTATTTTAGATGTATAGTTTATTTCTACAAAAACTATTGTATAACCTTTTACCATAGCATTTATATTTTCTCACAGTTTGTGTTAGTATTATTAATTAATTCATTGGAGTTGGAGCTGTAATATTTTACAATATTAAGCTACAATATTAAACTTCAGTTATTGTTCAAATCGCTGTCATTTTTATATCCTCATGATTTATGTTATGCTGGCCTGTGACCAAAATAAAGACTCTTGTTATTGTTGACTAATTAAAAATCATTCTAGTACAGCCTTCCTGATGATCTATATTGGTCTAGATCATTAAGAGTTTAGTTAAACCAGATTTAAGAAATAGATTTGGTTCATGTTAATTTAAAGGAACAAAGTTACCAATTCTGTTCATACCAACATAATAGCCAATAGCCATTAATGGCATTTCTTGGTTCAAAACTTCCTAAATTAGATTTTCCCATGTGGATGTCTCCAGATGTACACACAATTCCCATCTCTTTCTTTCTGGGAAGAAATTGTTGCACAACAAAGAGGGCAAATACATGTGATGGTTGCTAGTCCTCAGCATTTATCATTTCCCATAGAACTAAATGGGTCTCTCTCATATATATATGTGTGTGTGTTTTCATAGATTTTCACGGGTACAGGTATGCAGGTCTTGGCGTGTTCGGGTCTTTTCCCGTGTAAGATTGAGAGTATATTGGCAACATTTTGACGAGGTCCCACTCGCCTTCTTCAGGCTGGTGCTTTCGGCTTCATGCTTGTGCGAGCAAAGCGTGGTCAGAGCTGCAGTCTCCCTATATATACTGGTGGGGAGGTTAGCTGTGTTGTCATTTCTTGATTGGTTGCTGGAATTGATGTTTGCAGATTGGCTGGCTTTTTCTTAAGAACATGTGTGGCTGAGGTATTGGCAACACAGGAGGCTGATAGACGCACAGCCAATACCTCAGCCACACATGTACTTAAGAAAAAGCCAGCCAATCTGCAAACATCAACTCCAGCAACCAATCAAGAAATGACAACACAAAACAAAAAATGGCTGCCAAGCCTGACACATACAAGATTAAAAAGAACCCAATACACAAGCCTGAGGATGGCAGATGAGATTCTGCCAAAACGTCGCTATAATAAAAGCACAAATATTAAGACGTGGGAAAATACCCGAAGAAACCTAAATACCATACATACAAAATACCCATGAAAACATAAGAAAAAACACACATACACACACACACACACACATATACTGTGTGTGTATATATATATATTGTATATATATAGCAGTGTAACGTTGCCCGGATAGTCTCAATCTTACATGGGAAAAGACCCGAACACACCAAGACTTGTATATATATATATATATATATATATATATATATATATATATATATATATGTGTGTGTGTGTGTGTGTGTGTGTGTAAGGTTTTTAAGCTGATAATAAAACCTTACACACATGTAAACAAAAGGCAACGAAACAAATAGCTTTCTGTCGGTATGGTCTCTGGTGATGAGCCGAAAGACAGAAAAGAAAGCAGTATGCTTTCTCCCTTAATTGGGGCTTAACAGGGTGTTGTAATACAAAGTATATACTTATTCCCCTGCCTGAGCTGATAAGGAGAGAGCCAGTGGTGTAGTGGCAATTACAACTGCCTGACATGTAATACTTCCCTGGTTCGAATCCCAGTAAGGGTATGGCTAGCTGAAGAGAACTAACTAGCTCGAAATAGATCTATACTAGTCTCCCTTATTTATTATTTAAAATTATCAGCTTAAAAACCTTACACACATACATATATATATATACATACATATATACATACAAAAAACGGCTGCCAAGCCTGACACATAAAATTAAAAAGAACCCAATACACAAGCCTGAGGATGGCAGATGAGATTCTGCCAAAACGTCGCTATAATAAAAGCACAAATATTAAGACGTGGGAAAATACCCGAAGAAACCTAAATATCATACATACAAAATACCCATGAAAACATAAGAAAAAACACACATACACACACACACACACACATATACTGTGTGTGTATATATATATATTGTATATATATAGCAGTGTAACGTTGCCCGGATAGTCTCAATCTTACATGGGAAAAGACCCGAACACACCAAGACTTGTATATATATATATATATATATATATATATATATATATATATATATATATATATATATATATGTGTGTGTGTGTGTGTGTAAGGTTTTTAAGCTGATAATAAAACCTTACACACATGTAAACAAAAGGCAACGAAACAAATAGCTTTCTGTCGGTATGGTCTCTGGTGATGAGCCGAAAGACAGAAAAGAAAGCAGTATGCTTTCTCCCTTAATTGGGGCTTAACAGGGTGTTGTAACACAAAGTATATATATATATATATATATATATATATATATATATATATATATATATATATATATATATATATACACGCAGGTCTTTGTGTATTCGGGTCTTTTCCCGTGTAAGATTGAGACTATCTGGGCAATGTTACACTGCTGTATATATGTGTGTGTGTCTGTGTCTATATGTGTGTGTGTGTATGTATGTGTGTGTATATACAGTATAATGTTTTTGTTCATGACAGGCAAAGAAATAAGAATTAGGAACATCTATATGTATTTGTTTATACTACTTAATTACTACCTTAATTCATGTTATATTTTAGTAAGAACATCAACTAGAAGTAGTGCTACTAGGTAAACCCTCTAATTTCTTTTTTTCAAAATTCTCTTAACCCATCTGTTCTACCCTTTCCTATTGGTCAATGGACATGTGTGATATCACAGCCCTGTTTATTCTCCTGTGGGGGAAAGGGAGAGCTCACAATACTTATTATGAAATGTTGGGCTTTTCGGGTACTATTGTTAACTCTCAAGGCAAAGCATTGTTCTAGCTGACCAATCAAAGGGCAAAGAGCTGGTACCTCATTTGAATACAAGTCAGTATATCACAGAAAAGGGAGAGACATTACTGAGGCACTTATCACTACAAACCTCAGGTGAGCATCAGCACAGAAGATTGAAACAATGGCTATTGTCCAAGCCCAGAAAAAGTTACAGCCTCAGAAGAAACTGAGACAGAAACAGAAAAGGAAACAAGGAAGAAATCGGCAGCGAAGGAACTTGGCAATCAGTCAAATCCGGAAATGCGAGAGTTTTGAGGCTAAGATTTTGCCACCTCTTTTCCTTTCCCAGAGAAAGGTGCCTCCATCAATGAAGGGGAATAAAAACGCAGTCTTTGCACAACGATATCTCCTGGCAACCCAAGACGGGGAGCAACAGTGCTACCTCAGCAATTACATGTCCTCCCAAGCCACCCTGGGCATTAGTGAGGTGTATCCAGCAATTGTGTGGCAATGCAAGCCCCCTGTGGTGAAATGGCCGGTGACAGTGAGACATCAGCAACGAAGTGCCCTCACCACCCACTTGTGCCAAGACGACCCACAACGATATGTCTTCAGCAGCGCCGTACCCTCACCAGTTATCTGTGGCAAGATGGGGACCAAAGTCTGCACTCTCACCACTAAAGATCTTCAGTACGAAGTGAACGAGATGATATCCAGGCAGTTGATACCATGCTTGTTTGCCAGTGACCCTAGCATCTCTCCTTATTAGCAGAGTCATCATGTCCTTCCTCCCTGGCTGGTCCAGACTAGTCTCTGAAGGGGAGAAGGAAGAGTAAAAGTGGCCAGCCTGAGAAAAATCCCATCTTCCCCCCCAATGGAAGACCATCTAAGGTACCTCCCAAACCCAATCATCTTAAGATAACAACCTTGCCACCTACAGTAGTCAAGGAACATAGCAGATATTCTCACAGAATGCCTTGAGGAGGAAAATCAGCCAAGCAGAGGACCCAGTTTTCATTAGAAAAAGATCTTCATACTCCTCAGGATGTTGCACTCCTAAGCATTCATATTTTGAGTGAAGAATTTCCCTTCAGAAACAGCAGAAGCAACTAGTTATTGACATACAAATAAAATGGGATTTAGAATGAGTGACACCTGTTTTAACAGTGTGATGTATCTTGACCATGTTTATTGCAAAATTTGGGGGTTGCATACATCGTTTATGGTTCTAGCACCTTTCCCCAACTTCACATCTCAAGCCTTCTGGATGACTGACACATATGAGTTTTGTCCCTTAAATTTACTAACATACATGTACAACATACAATACTATGCTCTAAATTTCTACCATGAATTAATTTCATGCTAGTGGTCATTTGTTTCATGCTAGTGGTCAAGTGAGAAAGAGTGATAGTCTGTCTTTTGGATACTAGCTGGTGTAACAAGCCAAGGGGGGAGAGCCATTATTCCAAAATGACAGATACACATACTGAAGAGAAAAAAGAAGTGTGTTTTACTGCATATAAAAATGCCATGCTCTTTATTTAGCAAGATCTGGATTATAATAAATTCTGCAATGGCAATTCACTTTTGGTACCAATATTTACATAGCTAACTTCCAACTATCTCAGAATTAGCCATAATTTCCCCTCCCAATGACAGGATTTTGATTCAATTTCCCTATGAATTTTTAATTGTCAGCTATGCAACGATTTCCTGGTAAACAAGATCTCTTTGCATTCAATTTATCCCAAATGATGTAATCATTTCCAAGTGAACTTTTCATCCCAATGACATGCCCGCTAGCTGATTTTTGCATGAAAATGTCTTGTGGAAAATTATTTCAAATGCATTCCATACTTCAATCTACATTAGCATGGCATACAAGATATAGATTGTAGTTTAGAGGCACCACCACAGAAAAAGTAACATGAGTATAAAAATTACAGTTAAGAAGATACATAGCAATGATAATTGCCTTGAGCCCAGAAGTCAATGAGAAACTTCAGGAACCCAGAATGCCATGGAAAATTCAGAAGTATAGAAGAGAAGACTAACTTTGTCACTTTGAATGTACACTAATCGGCATACATTAAAATGAAATTTCATTGCATAAAGCTCTCAAAGGGTCTCTACCTCTAATATACACTACATAAACATGACAAGATAAATACAAATACAATACAAGATTATGCATATACCCACATATATGACATGGAGAAGCAACACAGTCTAGTTCGGATGTACACATATACATGGCGAGTTTACCAGACCGATGTGAGTTTACCAGACTGATGGCATAGGGAACAAAACTGTTACAGAATCTGATAGTCCTGCTAGAAATACTTCAAAACCTCCTCCCAGAGGGGAGCAGCAGAAACACACCATGGTGCGTGGGGTTTTTAACAATGCTTCAAGCTCTAGCACACAGTGCTTATAAGCAGTAACCTGAATAATGGGAAGTGAGGTTCCTATAACCTTCTCGGCTGTCCTCACCACTCTGTAGGGACTTTATCGGAGGCACTGCTGCCACCAAATCAAACAGGGATGCAGTTTGCTAAAATGCTCTCAATTATGCCTCTGTAAAAAGTGGCCAAGATATAAGGAGAAAGGTTCTCCTGAGGTTCAGAACCATGTTGATTGTAACAAACATTGGATTCCTGCTTTATAAGAAAAAGGGATCCTAAACAGGGTGGGATTCCACTGGTATAACAACTGGTTCAGTGATCGCATGCTCTAAAACAGCTGACTCTGTCAAGGACCTTGGAGTACTCATTTCAAGTGACCTAAGTGCTAGAGCCCACTGTAACTACATAGCCAAAAAGGCATTAAGAGTTATTAACCTAATCCTATGTAGCTTTTTCTCCAGTAATATCACACTACTAACTAGAGCATACAAAACATTTGCTTAGACCAATACATGAATACAGCTCATCAGTCTGGAACCCACATTACGTATCTGATATTAATACAGTTGAGAAAGTCCAGAAATATTTCACAAGAAGAGTTCTTCACTCCTCTACTCATTGCAGAATACCTTATGCCACCAGACTTGAAATTCTAGACCTAGAAAACCTAGAACTACACCACCTTCGGTCCTATCTAAGTATAGTATATAAAATCATACAGGTAGTGTCTTACCTGTCAATGAATACTTCAGCTTCAACCATAACAATACAAGAGCACACAATAGATATAAACTCAAGGTAAACCGCACCAAACTTGATTGACGACTTCAGCAACAGAGTGATCAATGCCTGGAATAATCTACCTGACTCTGTGGTTTCTTCCCCAAACCACAAAAACTTTAACCTTAGACTGTCTACTATTGACCTCACCCCTTTCCTAAGAGGTCTGTAGAGGGCGTGCATAAGTGCACCAACGTGCCTACTGTCCCTGTCCTATTGTTTCTTTTTTTATTTTTCTTATATGTATCCATTTCATGTATTCATAACTATGTTTATACTCATACCTGTTATAATCGCTTGACAAATAAATAAAAACCATTCTGCTGCGCGAATCAGCTTTGATCTAAAGTCTAAACAAAGGAAATAAAGCACAGAAAAGAGCAGGGGCAGGCAGGTGGGCCCACATGTTTGTCACAGCTAACCAGTTTGCTGTCAGCTGATCTTCGGAGCAAGGGGTTCACCCAAACCAGTCCAAACCAGTAGAATCCCACCCTTGATCTTGAACAAAGGGAACGCAAAGATTTTTACAGTTGAGAGCTGTAAGGCATGAAATCTCAGGGATCAGATTTGCTGACCAGTTTAAGGAAGCTAGGCAGGCCCTTGCTAATATCTCAGTTAATTCTATTATTAGGCAAAATGGTCCTTTCAGGAGGGCAGCCCTGTGAAGGAGAAGGAAAGTTGAGGCAATCAAGCTGATCGAGGATGAAAGACTGGGATTCCTCTAGGTTGCAACTCTCTTGTAAGAGCTGTTCTTGGGCTATTCTCTGAGTGGGTGAGGAGACTTCTTTTGATGGGATTTCAGGAGGGCATTATTTGGAAGCAGGGAGGGCCAATTTGACCACAAATGACCAGGCTCAAATTATCCTATTTCAGACACATGATGCAAAGACCTAGCTTCCTGGAGAAGGTCCATGTTCTTTGGTACATTTAATTTATCCAGCACACTGAGGAACAAAACAAAGTTTCAAGTATAAGATAAGGTTGCCACCGTACACAAATAAAGTGTGCTTTAACATATACATCAGCCATGGTTTTACCGAGGCCTGGCAAGCAGCACTACAAATAGGAGAAATTTAGAGGGTGAAGGAAGTTAGCACCCATCCCTTTCCTAGAAAAAAATGAAATATCCTAGGAAATATTAAAAAGACAGAATATTTTCCCTAAAAAGAGTAGAAACTCAGAAGCAGAAACTCACTTCAGAAGCAGAAGTTCACCCCCACCTTTGTTAATGGGTGGGCCATTAAGGCCTTGGACAGAATACATAACAAAGATCTCCAGGTAGAGTTATAATAGGAATTGCCCAAAGCCCTTTCATTACATCTTCATCCAGCAAGGCTCAACCAAGCCTGGCACTCAGGACAGCCTACAGAGTTGCCCCTGCATAGCCCCATGGGAGCCTGACAACCAATCAGAATACAAGCTCAAATTCAAATCCCAACAGAGGGACTCTCAGCATCTCAGCCTTAGCTCCTTTTCCTTCATCCAACATCTTGAAGCTTGTGATCATCCTTCCTTCTTTGGAGCTCCAAGCCATGTGGTCCTGCTGTCCACTATTAAACCATCTTTCCAAACAGCCTCCACGTTTTCCAGTGTCTTTTTCCCCAGCTGGAACTGAACCCAGAAGGATATTTCTTCCAACAAGAGCATGCTAGAACAATCTTCATTTGGAATGGTCATTGCTGGGTCCTCTTACCTTTACTCCCTGTTGTTACCAGAATGGCTGCAAACAGGGGGTTAAAGAAGGGGCTATGAAAAACACCCTGCCCCACTTTCCTTCAAACTGGAGCAGTTTTTCCAACCAGATAGGCCTGCCAGAGTCTTCCTAGTGCAGTGGGCCTTTGGGTTTATTATAGAAGGGGTCTGTTACTTACAATCAGCATTTTTTGAACCTTTGGTTCTATAAAACCTCAAACTCTGGGGCTAAAGAAATAATAGGAAGATTTTTAAGAAACTGAGTGGTAAAGAGTCACCTAGTTCACAGTGCATCCAAGGACACCGTGGGGAAAAATGTTCCAAACAATCTAATTGAATATTACGGCAATGATTGATGGATGGATGGATGATGTTGCTATCAAGTCAGTGTTGACTCAGTGTACAGTACACTTAGATTTTCTCCATAATAATTTGTACCTAACTTGATCTGCCAGGTCTTCTAATATTGTACCTATCACTGCTGTAATTGAGTCGATCCATTGTGCTGCTGGTCATCCTCTTTCCTTCCATCTTTGCTTCTTTACATCATGCTTCTCTCTTACAGTCTCTACTTACAAGATAAGACTGATATCTTATCATTTAAAATCTGTCATTATTTGTGCCAGTATTTGAACGTGTGGCTTCCAAGCACTCCAGAATTTCCTTTTCTAATGAAGAGGGTTAAATTACCAAATGAGCTTTTAATCACAAACAATCTTATCTTGAGCATTATTTCACAGTGTTTTCTGGAAAATTCCCTCAATACTACAAGAAGGAACTTGAGTAATAATTGTTTGTGGAAAGCAAGGAGGATGACCTTGATGCAAATATGCAGAAACCATTACCTGGGCAAAAGGAACATATTTCAAATCGAAAACAAGATAAATATTTGGCAATGGCTCAGGCAGACACCCTCCTTAATTCACTGAAATATAAGGAGGTACAGCAAAAATTCTGTTATAGCCAATCTCCATTAAAAATGTAGTTGATTTCTTGGTCTAGTAGTCTATCTAATGGAGATGGCAGTGCTTCTTCAAGCTGTTGCTGTTCTCCAAATAAGTAATTCATCACATTTTATGATCTGGGTAAAAAGTGTTTATTCAACGAACAAAGAAGTGTCCACTCCATTTTCTCAAACCCTGTAGAAATTAGATTTAATGAAGCTGATTTCAACTGGAATCCATTATGCCCGTCATGGCAAACCTATGGCACGCATGCCGGAAGGGGCACGCAGAGCCATTTCTCCAGCCACGCCAGCCACTGGTCTTCGCGTACGCGGGATCACCAGAAACCAGAAGAGCAGCTCCCCAGTGTGCATGCGCGCGCTGACAGAAACTGGAAGACCAAGTGGCCGGCACGCATGCATGCACCGGAAACTGGAAGCTCAGCTTCCCGGAGCACATGCATGCACATTGGAGAGCAACTCTTCCGGTTTCTGTCAGATCCGTGTATCTGTCATTTCTTCAGTGAAAGAAGAAAAAAAAAAAAGGGGGGGGGGAGGGAACTGATAAAGAAATCCTTTCTTGATGTAACCTGAATATATTTAACCTTATATCGAATTTGTACACCCACACATGATACAATGGAGGGAGAGAAGCCAGATGGCCTCTGAGAGGCACAGCCAGGAGATGAGAAGACCATAAAAACTCCAAATGTTCTGGGCAATCTCCAAAAAAACAGTACTGGGAAACGGTGAGAAAGATCGTTCCTACAGAAGGGCTGAGAAGGGAATTAACATATTGGCTTTTGTTTCTCTAAATAAACATTGAGATAAGGGGAGGGGTTTTAAACTCCCTTATCTATCACTGTATGCCTGAGGGACCTCAGACGCTGCTTTGAACTCCTACATGAATTGTCTCATCTCAATAAAGGATTCCTTTTGATATGTTCGGTTCTCAGAAGTTCATTCTTATTGATTGAATGGGAAAAGGTTCTGTAGTCTGACAGTTTCTGGCACTCCCATGGGCGTGCTGAGGAACTGTTCTTTCAGTTTCTGGTGCTCCCGCACGCTCCCATTTTGGCATTCAGTGCCAAAAATCTTCACCAACCCTGCATTATGTCATGCAAAAACCGGGATCTGCTTTCTTCCAATGAATGCAAGACAAGAGAGGACAAAAACCACCCAATTATTTTATGCAGAAAGACTATGGTTTAATAGCATTTGGATTTTGAAATGACATTCTGTCAAATTTATTATTCCTGTTTAATCCAAATTTTATGTCCTCACCTCACCCACCTTCACAGGTAGCAAAGAGAAATGGCTCACAGAGGCATATTATGAGGAGATCCCATCTGCTCAGGTACTATGGTTACATCTCAAAACAGAGTATTGTTCTAGCCAACCAATCAGAAGGCCAAGAGCTAGTCCCTCATTTGAATGTAAGCCAGTATATCATAACAAATGTAAAGGAGATAAAGAGGCATTCATCACCAAGACACAGGAGTGAATGTAGACAATTGAAACCATGGCTGCTATCCACAACCAGAAGAAGAAGCAACCTCAGCAAAGGAAGAAACGGCAGCCAAGGAAGCCGCAGAAAAAGCAACGTCAGAGCAACTTGAATGCAAAGCAAGTGAAACATCCTTCCAAAAGCTTTGTGCCTAAGGTGCTGCAAAACCTGTGCCAAGGAAAAGCATCCCAGCTGGCTAAGGCCAATGAGAATGCAATCTTTACCCAACGCTGTATCCTCACAACCCAAGATGGGCAGAAGCAATGCTTCCTCAGCAACTATATATCCTCACAAGCCACTGTGGGCCCCAGCGCTGGGACCCCAGCAGTGATATGGCCTGGTAAAGCATCCATGACAAGTTGGCCAGCAACTATGTGTACTCCGCAACACAGTTCCCTCAACAACCAGTTGTGGCAAGCTGGGCAGCAATGCATCCTCAGCAACACAATGCCTTCCCCAGCTCTCTGTGGCAAGATGGGTAGCAATGTCTGCACTCTTAGCTCCAAGGATCTCCAGTACGAAGGAAATGAGATGGTTCCCCGTCAGTTGATACCATGTGTGTTTGCCAATGATCCCAATGCCTCTCCTTTTTAACCGTGTGTGGCTCTCTGGCTGGTCTAAATAAGAGAAGAATTGGCCAGCCTGATCTTCCCATCATCCACCCTGCATCTAGGGAACCAAGATGTCTAGCATCTGGAAGGAAAAAAAAAAAGACTTTGCCCACTTCTTAAAGAGTTAAACAACATAGCCAGCCTTAAGATTTTACAAACTGCTCAATCACCAGAGGAATCCTAGTTTTCACTGGAAGAAAAATCCTATTGTTCCAAAGGATGTTGGATTTCCCATCTTACCCAGCATGTAAGAAAGTTTCCATCAAGAGAAGATAAAACAATTAAACAATTAAACTAAACAAAAACTAATAAAGTGGGATTTAGAACCAATACCTTCAATATCTTAGCAGTTTCTTCTGCATTTGTCATTTGATATGCAATGCAAAAGCATTGTTTATTTTATTTATTTGATTTGTCAATCTCTTACAAGATAATAAGTATAAGGATAAACATAGTTATGAATACATAAAATGAATACATATAAGAAAAATAAAAGAAACAATAGGACAGGGACGGTAGGCATGTTGGTGCACTTATGCACGCCCCCTACAGACCTCTTAGGAAAGGGGTGAGGTCAATAGTAGAAAGTCTAAGGTTATTGTATGAGTTAGAATTTTGATACTTTATTTCCTATCTGCCTGAATGCATGAACGCATGAAACATAAAATAGCTAACCATTATAAAAAGCCTACGTTTATAAATACAATTAACATTGCTATTATATTCTCTAAAATTTGAAAAAACCTTTTTTTTTTTCAATCCTCCATCTTAGCTAAGGCATTTTCTGCTAAATAAATCTAAAAGTTGGGTCTAAAGTTCTAAGAAATGGATGATTCTGACTGATAGGATAATATATTTTAGCAAGTACTAGTCCTCTTCTCCTTGTAGATGTTGGTAAATAAAGGTTATATAATTCATTCCTTATACTATGGTTCTTGGATAATTGTTCCGCATATTATCTACATGCAACAATAATTAAGAAAAAAGATAATTGTATAATTACATCATATTTTTTACATATTTGTTACAGCTGAGATCCAGCATAAGTTTCCTTGAAATGAAAAAGCTTCTTCCCTCTGCAGAATGCAAAAACAAAGGTGGTGCTGAAATTTTCAGCGGAAACATTTAAATATTGTTTTCTCTCCACCCAATCAATGCAGTTGTGAAATTAATTGCATTATAGGTAAGGGTGCCCAACAGTTTAGTCATTTTGAAAGGGATATCACAATAGGTGCCAACATCTAGCTAAACATGACTGATTCCTCAAAGCTAAGCAGGCAAGAATTTAATTACAAATAGTCCACAACTTTAACCGTGACCCCACAATTTCAATCATAAATCATGACTCATAAAGTCACATCACATTAGAAACCTTTTTGCAGTGTTCTTTAAGTAAACATCATAGTTGTTAAGTGAACTCATCATTCACTAGGGAGCACATTTTGCAAGAAACCAGTAGTAAACACCGGTTTCTGGCAAAACCATCATAAACAGTGACCGTGTAATCAGAGGGCACCGCTAATGGCTGTAAATGCAGGGCAGTTATTGACACCCCCCCCCCCCAAATGTGGTGATATGACTGCAGGACAGATGGATATCTGAAAGTTGGTACATCAAATCCAAGATTTTTTTTTGAGATTAAACTAAGCAACCAATGAAAACTAGCTGTAGTATTTGGATGGAAGATTGTCAGAAAAAGCTAAAAGTAAAAAAAAAAAATGATTCTTGAAAGAACACAGTGACAAAGTCCATATTTCAGCCAGGTAAACAATATAAGGTAAAGGTTCCCCTCACACATACGTGCTCGTCGTTTCCAGCTCTAGGGGGCAGTGTGTTCATCTCCGTTTCAAAGCCGAAGAGCCAGCGCTGTCCAAAGACGTCTCCTTGGTCATGTGACCAGCATGACTGAACGCGGAAGGTGCATGGAACGCTGTTACCTTCCCACCAAAGTGGTCCTTATTTTCCTACTTGCATTTTTTACGGGCTTTTGAACTGCTAGGTTGGCAGAAATTGGGACAAGTAACAGGAGCTCACTCCATTACGCGGCGCTAGGGATTCGAACCACCAAACTGCTGACCTTTCTGATCGACAAGCTCAGCATCTTAGCCACTGAGCCACCGCGTCCATAACTGAACTGAATTGATGAAGCCTCTAACTCTACCTTATAAAGAGACTAGGCAAACCCATATCTTCATCAAGGAGATTTTTATCAATTGTTACCAGACTTAGTGGCTATATATTACCTCTAGAACAGGGGTGTCAAACTCAAGGCCTGCGGGCCAGATCCGGCCTGTGAGGTGTTTAGATTTGGCCCACAGGGCCATCCTGGAAACAGCAAAAAACCGGCCCGCAGTGCCTCTGCCAGCAAAAATGGAGCTTGGGAGGGTCGAAAATTAACATTGAGCTGGCCACACACACACACGCACACACATACACACATCCCAGCTGCGCACACCCCACCCCACCCCAAAAAAACCATTAAAAACCAGTGTTGGACCAATATAAACATAGCCACAACTTTTAAAACATTCCACAGGAATTTAAAAAATTATAAAACAAAACAGAGAAATCATCATCTGGACAAAACTATTCTAAAACATTGTGACACATTTAATATAATCAATAGGTCCACTGTGATGACTCTACTTGTACTTAACCCAGACACAACTTTCCCTGTCAATGTTTTTTTTTTCCCTGCTAAGTCCCCATATGGGGTCCTTGGTGATCTCTGTTTTCTTGCAGACATTTCATTACCCAAGTAGGTAACACCATCAGTGCTACTTCTTGTGGAGAAGGATAATATCTAGTTGGGTAATGGAATATTTGCAAGGGAACAATCAAACTCAAAGAGCACCAAGGACCACGCCCCCCCCCCCACAGCAACTCTGAGGTACAACAATTCTCTTCTATAAGTCCCCATGACATGACCTTCCATGTCTAACCCATGAGAGGGACACACTCAAGTCGTCCGTACTAATGCTGACATAATCTTTTCCTCTTATCCCACATCTTAAGAAACATGGAAAACAGTGCTAGGTTTCCTCATCCATTTCCTTGGAAAACACAGTTTTTCCTACCAGAAAAACACTTTTTCCTACCAGGAAAGAGACTGGCAATGGGTAACAATGGGTTCATATGAGTTTCTTCACCCATTCAAGTGTGTGTGGCTATAAGCTCAACTCCGGCAAAGAATGACATCACAAGTATTTAAGTAGAGCAGTGTTTCTTAATATATATTTTATCAGGAACCCTTCCCACTTTTAAAAATGATGGAGGACCTTAAAAAGAACCTCTGTGTGCGTGTGTTATATACACCAATTCTCAAATACAACTCATCTGCCTGGAATCCACACTATATAATGGACATTAATACAACAGAGCGAGCCCAGTGGTATTTCACGAGAAGAGTACTCCACTCCTCTGCTTGCAATAGAATACCTTATGCTATCAGGCTCAAAATTTTGGGCCTGGACAACCTAGAACTACGCCGCCTACGGTCTGATCTATGCTTAGTACACAAAATTGTCTGCTACAACATCCTACCTGTCAACGACTACTTCAGCTTCAACCACAATAACACACGGGCAAACAATAGATACAAACTCAAAATAAACTGCTCCAAACTTGATTGCAGAAAATACGACTTCAGCAACAGAGTGGTCAATGCCTAGAACTCACTACCTGACAATGTTGTCACATCCTCAAACCCCCAAAACTTTAACCTTAAACTGTCTACTGTGGACCTCACTCCATTCCTAAGAGGTCTGTAAGGTGACATGCATAAGTGCACCAGCGTGCCTACCGTCCAGTGGTGGGATTAAATTTTTTTTACTACCGGTTCTGCGGGCGTGCCTTGGTGGGCGTGGCAGGGGAAGGATACTGTAAAATCTTTTCCAGTCAGAGGTGGAATTTGCTGGTTCTCCGAACTACTCAAAATTTCCGCTATTGGTTTTCCAGAACTGGTCAGAACCTGCACCTCTGCTGCCTGTTTATACTTATATGTTTATGTGTTATGTTCATACTTATACTTGTTTTCTCATACATGCTTGACAAACAAATAAAAATAAAATAAATTTATGAATGTTTACTGTATTAAAAATTAAAATGGGCACATTTAGAGAATTTGCATTGTGTAAAAACAATAATATTAAATCATTAGTTATTAACTGAAATAAAACCGTACACCCTGTATTTTTAAATAATAATAATAATAATAATAATAATAATAATAATAATAATAATAATGGCTTTGTTTTACATTTTTGCAAACATCTTCAATATCTGACATATAATTTTGAGTTTGCAATTATATATAAATTAAGTAAGAGGAAAGATCGGATAGCCAGGACGCACTTTTTTTCCCCTTTTGTTCACAAGGAAGTGACTGGGTTTGATTTGTGCAATATAGACGCTTCTTTTTTCCCGTTAATATCCCCAAAGGCGACGCCTTGTAACAAGGAAGAGGAGCGACTTCAAATTACAGGAGATCCGAAGCACGTACACAAATGAATTAGCATGGGAACAATTAGGTAATTACTTTCAGAAACTTATTTTCCCAGATGTCAGGATGGCCGAGTGGTCTAAGGCGCCAGACTCAAGGTTCATTCCTTCCCTGTGCTTGGGTGTTCTGGTCTCCGAATGGAGGCGTGGGTTCAAATCCCACTTCTGACATGATCCTTTTTTTGTTCCCTACAAATCTCGCCTTTTCAGGATTCGCTATATACTTCTGAAGCAAGCGCCAGTAACGATCTAACCCGTTTCCCCTCTTCCCAAGCGGAAAATTTTAACATTAACACCTCAAAATGTCTCTCTCCAGACTCAACTTCCTCCCAAACGCCATTGCGCAGGCGAGAATACGGCAGCTTCTCCGTTTCCAAAGAAAGCTACGGTATTTTAATTTCCCGATCATGGTCGCCGACTGTTGCTCTCTTTTTATTTAGCAAAAAGTTCGAACGGGAAACCGACTCTCGATTTAGGAAAGACGGAGCCAAAGAAAGCCACCAGCCCTGCGGATATAACAGCTGAAAACTCTCGTTCCGGCGAGGATTGATTTAACAAGCTGTAAATTCGCTCGTCTCAATTGATCCCAGCGGCGCATTCCGTAGGGGGGGGCGGGAGGTGATCTGGAGGCAACTCTATCGGTCATTTGGTCCCCGAACATGGAGTGAGTTCATCACCTTCTTTTCCAAAGAGAGAGAAAAGGTGGATTCCGGATTTAGGATCTTTTTGAAACAAAATAAGATAACGAACCAGTTATCCAGTGTATGGCAACCGATGGCTCTCTAGCTTCCCCTGAAACGCACTGAGCTCACTCCCAATTTATTTTTATTTTATTTTATTTGTTAATTGCTTACAAGATAATAGGTATAAGTATAACATAGTTATGAATACATGGATACATATAAGAATAATAAAATATAAAAGAAACAATAGGACAGGGACAGTAGGCACGTTGGTGCGCTTATGCACGCCCCCTACAGACCTCTTAGGAAAGGGGTGAGGTCAATAGTAGACAGTCTATTTGGGAAATGATTTTACTGCTAGCGCGTTGGGGTTCTCCACCCACCCACCCCCACCTCTTAATTTGCCTCCTTTTCTAAAGAAACATCGACCCTGACAGTCCTTTGGAAAGACAAATACTGAAGCCGAAGCTCAAATACAAAACGAAAGCAAAAGGAGAAGGGGCCAGCAGACGATGAGTGAGTTAGATAGTGACAATGACGCAAAGAGTATTTTTATTTATTTTTATTTGTCAATTGCTTACAAGATAATAGGTATAAGTAAAAACATAGTTATGAATACAGGGATACATATAAGAAAAATAAAAAAAAATAGGACAGGGACGGTAGGCACGTTGGTGCGCTTCTGCACTAATTTAAGGTTGAATTTAAGGTTGCTTTGGGGGACAGTGGAGGATGGCATGGGGGTTGTGCTATGGCCCATGGGGGTCGAGAAGAGTCGGACACAATGTAGTGACTGAATAACAACAAAATTTGCCTCCCTGCATTTCAAATTCATTATTCCGTGGGTCTGAAATCTGGGACCAAGAGAGTGAGCTCTCCACCTGCTCTGGCCTACCTTGCAGAGATTGGTGAAGTGTTTATAAGTGTATATTTGCAGTTCTGCCAATCACTCTTCCCAGGATTTAATTTCTTGTAGTTTGGGATGCTTGCAGATTGGTGCTCTGGATTACAGATAGCCCATGATTTATAACCGTTCATTTATTAATTGTTCAAAGTTAAAAGTAGCTCTGAAAAAAAGGGGGGATTAAAGACTGTTTTTCACGCTGTTCTGAGCAACAACACTACATACACAAAATATATGCTGGGGCATGACACACGTGTAGGACCATTAAGGCATACCCAGGGCCATGTGATCAAAATTCAGGTACTTCTGGCATTGTACTTATGACTGTTGTGGTGTCCTGAGGTCATGTGATCACCTTTTGCGACCTTCAGACACGCAAAAGTCAATGGGGAAGCCAGATTCACTTAACAAACATGTTATTAACTTAACAACTGCAGTGATTAATAACTGTGGCAAGATAGGTCGTAAAATAGGGCAAAACTCACTTAACCACTGTCTTGTTTAGCAATGGAAATGTTGGGCTCAATTGTGATCATAAGTCAAATTCATACAGCACTTCTCAGCTCTTTAAAAGCAGCCACCAATCTTCTCAGGACATATTTTGGTTTACTGTAAAGAGTTCCCAATTTTATTCTTCCAAATAACCTTTTTAATCCCAAACTGCAAGGATGTCTGCAAGGATGCCTGTAGTCAAAACGTCAAGATGGTGTCCTTAGTGGTGCAATTAAAGCTCTGCAAATAAAAACAGAATCTTGCTAGCACCACTACAGCCACCATCTTGATTTTTTTTTTTTTTGACTGCCCTTTGTAGTGGGGAGGGCTGATTACTTTCTAATCTCCTGATTGTCCCTGTTGCCCTTTCGGTAATATTTTCCAATCATCTGAATCAGAGGTGGTATTCGGCAGGTTCTGATCAGTTCTGGAGAACCGGTAGCGGAAATTGTGAGTAGTTCATAGAACTGGCAAATACCACCACCTCTGACCAGAAATTTTTACAGTATCCTCCCCCTGCCATGCCCACTAAGCCACACCCACAGAACTGGTAGTAAAAAAAATATGAATCCCACCACTGATCTGAATCCTTCTTAAAGAATGATGTCAAACTGAACATAGTACTTGAGGTGGGAGTTGGACTATTAAACTGAAGGAAGTTATTATCTATTGGGGGAAGCAGAAGAGAGGGAGAGGTACCAAGTCAACCAGTGCCTATTGCTTCAGCCACAGAGTTACTAGCCACAGAGTTACTTTGCCCGCTGTCTCCAAGCGGTGGCGCGCTCCGACCCTCCCGACCCGTCTGGCAGGCCTGGTTGTGCAGAGTCTCAGGCCCTGAGTACCCGGCTGATGTTATGTAATGCCAGGTCCGTCGTTAACAAGGCCCCCCTGATTTGCGATCTCATTCAGGAGGAGGTTGCGGACCTGGCAGGGGTCACCGAAACCTGGTTGGGCCCAGAGGGCGGTGTCCCTCTGGTAGAGATATGCCCACCAGGTTTCCAAGCATTCCATCGACCGAGGTCTCAGGGAAGGGGTGGTGGGGTGGCGGCAATTATTAGAGAAGTCCTTTGTCCTAGGGAGGCCACTGTTCCTCAGACGGCTGGTTGTGAGTCTCTCTTTGTGAAGTGGGGTCGGGGGGTTCAGATGGGCCTGTTGATAACGTACCTGGCTCCCTGCCACGTGTCATCGGCCCTGCCCGGGCTCCTCGAGGTGATAGCCGGGCTGGCGGTTGAAACCCCCAGGCTTTTAGTCATGGGTGATTTCAACCTGCCTTCGCTCGGGGAAACCTCTGGGGTGGCCCGGGAGTTCCTGGCTTCCATGATGGCCATGGATCTGACCCAATTAGTTTCTGACCCCACTCACACGGGGGGACACACACTGGACCTGATTTTCGCCTCTGGTCAGTGGTTGAATGATCGTGTTGGAAACCTAGTTATAAAACCCTTGTCATGGTCCGATCATTCTCTTCTTAGACTGGACTTCGGTGCCGCCACCCCCCATCGCAGGGAGGCGGAGCCGAGGAGATGGTTCCGCCCCAGGCGCCTGATGGATCCGGAACGGTTCCAGATGGAGCTTGGGCCATTTCCTGAAACTCTGGCTCATAACTCGGCCACAGACTTGGTGGCCACCTGGGATAGGTTGGCCGCTGAGGCTCTGGACCGAGTTGTGCCTTTGCGACCTCTGACTCGGCATAGATCCCACCTGGCTCCGTGGTTCACGGGGGAGCTGAGGGGGATGAAATGCCGGAAAAGACGTCTGGAGGGCATCTGGAGGGCCAGTCGTGCTGAGTCTGACCGGACACAGGTGAGGTCCTATATTAGGACCTACCTAGTGGCGATAAGGGCGGCGAGGCGTTCACACTTCTCCGCCCTTATTGCGTCTGCAGAAAATCGGCCTGCTGCCCTGTTTAGAGTGACCCGCTCCCTGCTTGAGCCGAGAGCGCGGGAGGACCTCTTGCAGGGTAAGGCAGAAGAGTTTTCCCGATTTCTGCATGATAAAATCGCCCAGATTCGGGATGGGCTGGACTCCAGTTGGGTGGTCCCGGGGGAGGTGTCCGGGGCAGGTCTTGAGACGGTTATCTGGGAAGAGTTCGATCCTGTGACCGCCGAGGGTGTGGACAGACTACTGAGGAGGCTGAATGCCACCACATGTTTATTGGACCCGTGCCCTTCCTGGTTGGTTTCTACCTCCAGAGAGGTGACACGAGGCTGGCTCCAGGGGATTGTCAACACTTCGTTGACGGAGGGGGCGCTTCCGACCGCCCTGAAAATGGCGGTGGTGCGGCCCCTCCTCAAGAAGCCTTCCCTGGACCCGGCTCTTTTGAATAACTATCATCCTGTCTCCAACCTTCCCTTTGTGGCGAAGGTTGTTGAGAGTGTGGTGGCGCGTCAGCTCCCTCAGTATCTGGAGGAAGCATCCTATTTAGATCCGTTCCAATCGGGCTTCAGGCCCGGGCACAGTACCGAAACAGCATTGGTCGCGTTGGTAGATGATCTCTGGAGGGCCCGTGACAGAGGTTATTCCTCTGTCCTGGTCCTCTTAGATCTGTCGGCGGCTTTTGATACTATCGACCATAGTATCCTATTGCGGCGGTTGGAGGGGTTGGGAATTGGGGGCACCGTCTTGCGGTGGTTCTCGTCCTTCCTCTCGGACCGCTCGCAATTGGTGTTGACGGGGGGGGGAGAGGTCCACCCCTAGGCCCCTCATGTGTGAGGGGCCTCAGGGGTCGGTCCTCTCCCCTCTTCTGTTCAACATCTATGTGAAGCCGCTGGGAGAGATCATCCGTGGTTTTGGGGTGAAATGCCATCTTTATGCTGATGACACTCAGCTTTATATCTCCACCCCAAGCCACCCCAACGATGCTGTGGAGGTTATGGCCCGTTGCCTGGAGGCTGTGCGGAACTGGATGGGCGAGAACAGGCTTCGACTCAACCCTTCCAAGACCGAGTGGCTGTGGTTTCCGGCGGCCCGATATATTCAGCTGACTCCGTCGCTGGCTATTGGGGATGAGATCTTGACCCCCACAGAAGGGGCCCGCAATCTTGGTGTCCTCCTGGATGTACGGCTGTCTTTGGAAGATCATATTACGGCCGTCTCCAGGGGGGCTTTTTATCAGGTTCGCCTGATACGCCAGATGCGGCCCTTTCTTGATCGGGACGCCTTACGCACAGTCACTCATGCCCTGGTCACCTCCCGTCTGGACTACTGTAATGCCCTCTACATGGGGCTCCCTGCGGGGAGCACCCGGAGGCTTCAACTGGTACAAAATGCAGCCGCGCGGGTGGTTACGGGCGCGTTGAGATACTCCCATGTGACGCCCCTCCTGCGCGAGCTGCATTGGTTGCCAGTGGCCTTCCGGGTTCGCTTTAAAGTACTGGTTTTGGTCTTTAAAGCGCTCCATGGCATTGGACCAGGATACTTACAAGACCGCATTCTGCCAGTAGTCTCCCACCGACCGGTGCGCTCCCACAGAGAGGGTCTCCTCCGGGTCCCGACGCCTTCTATGTGTCGTCTGGTGACCCCGAGGAATAGGGCCTTCTCTGTGGGGGCACCCGCCCTTTGGAATGGGATGCCCCCTGGATTACGAACGACCAGTGACCTGAGGGCCTTCAGACGTGACCTGAAGACCTGGCTCTTCGAGCAGGCCGGCCTGAGCTGACTAATGGGATTTTAAATGGGGTTTTTAGATTACTTGGGACGGGGTATGAAGTTTTATTGATTTTAATTGGGGTTTTTAGATTTGGGACAGTCTAGTGTTTAATTCTCTTTTAAATAATTTATACTTTGTCTACTTGTATTTTAGTTGGCTGTTCACCGCCCTGAGTACTTCGGGAGAAGGGCGGTATATAAAACTCAGAAATAAATAAATAAACTAGGAACACCCTGGCCTAGTAAGATTTGCAACGCAATCATAGAAAGGCCTTTTACAAAAGAAATGACGATGTTTTCTAGTTGAGAAATGCAAACTTGGTTTGCAAGTCAACAACCAAGAATTCCCAAAGCCAAGAAACCTATTTTCCCAGGTAAGGACAATCATAATTTAATTAAATGTGTATGCTGCCTGATTTCCAGTTACTCTGAGGATTATTTGAGAAGCACAGGTAGCCCTTAAACTATTGTATTAATTGAACCCTGTAATTATGGTCACAAATCATGAGAGTCATTAAGTGGATCACCACGTGACTGGACCTGATTTTATAATAAGGATACACAAAGGACTAAAGTCATAGGAATGATTGCCACAGCACAATGCTTCTTTTGCAAATGAACAAGGTGTTACGCATTGAGAGATGTATGATTGATAGTTCACTGCGTTGATCTTGGCTTTTTTTCAAACAACTAAGCAGTAACAGGTCTGATGAGTATTTGATAAGAGATTCCCAGGCAATCTTAGGAGTTGGTGTCTTTAACTGTGCTATGGTGATAAGTAAATACCCATGAGGAAAGCAATTCTGATTTGATGCATTAGTATTCTTTAATTGCCATTCTTTACTTTATAATACTAAGTCAAAGGTTACTGGAGAAGTCCCAAAGATGATTTTTCAAGAGGCAACTGGACTCTCTTGTTTTTTCTTTGAAGACATTTCACTTTTCATCCAAGAAGCTTCTTCAGCTCTGACTGGATGGTAGGGAATGGAAGGATTTATATTTCTTGCAGACAGCTGATCATTTGGACAGAGCAGAAAACATCTTATAGAAAGCACAGCTCCAACTTCTCAATGAAAGAAGAAGACAGACCATAACACAGTCCTCTCAGCAGTTCCAAGAAGGCTCCACACCCACTTGTACTACTTAGGTGACCCTGAGGACACAGATAAACCTCCAAGCGGCCTCAATGACTCTAAAAGAAGGCAAATGACCAGCTGTTCACAAGGAATACAAATTCTTTCATTGAGAAGTTGGAGCTGTGCTATCTGCAGGATATTTTTTGCCCAGTGCAAATGACCAGCTGTCTGTAAGGAGTATAAATCCTTCCATTTTCCACCATCCAGTCAGAGCTGAAGAAACTGGATGAGAAGCGAAACATCTTGAAAGAAAAGACAAGAAAGTCCCAGTTGCCTCTTGAAAAAGCACCTTCGGGACAACCATGATCCGAATGACTGAGAATCTCCATAGACAATAAATGGAGGAGGCAATCAGTTTCAATTTTTTTAAAAAAAGAATTACACCTGACCATCTTCTATCTATTAAAGCAGAAATCATTCTTGGCCTAATTTTTGATTGCTGACCTCTTAAGTACCATAAATCAAATGGTGAAGTTTTGTTCCAGTATTGTTGGAATTTCATAATGATGTTCCTTTGAATGAAAGTTTTCTAGTTTCCTTTATGTTTTGTGTGTGTGTGTGTGTGTGCTTGTATGTGTGTGCCTTCAAATCAGTTTCTATTCCTAGTGACTATCTGGATAGTCCCTGCAGTTTTTTGGCAAGGTTTTTCAGAAATTGTTTGCTACTGCCTTCTTCCTAGGGCTGAAAGTGTCTGACCCAAAGTCATCCAGCTGGCTTTGTGTTTGTGCCTAAGGTGGGACTGGCACTCCCAGTTTCCCACTTTCTAGCCTGATGTCTTTAAAAAAAAAAAGCAGCTGTGTCCTCTTCACCGATGACATAAAAATATTTAACACCACCGACAATGCTGCTGCCCTACAAAGTGACCTTGACTATATGTCAGAATGGTTGCGCAATTGGCAACTCCAAATTTCAACTAACAAATACTCTGTCCTACACATTGGCCCAAAAAAATCAGAATTCCAAATACAAGTTAGCAGAAGCGATCTCGTAGATGACCCTCACTCTGTCAAGGACCTAAGAGTACTTATCTGAAACAATCTAAGCCCCAGAGCTCACTGTAACAGCATTGCCAAAAAGGCTTTAAGAATTTTAACCTTATTTTGTGAAGCTTCTTCTCAGGCAACATTGAATTGTTTAACTAGGGCATACAAAACCTTTCCCAGGCCAATTCTCAAATACAGCTCACCCGCCTAGAACCTGCACTGTATATCGGACATTAACACAATTGAGTCAGTTCAGAGGTATTTCTCGAGAAAAGTACTGCACTTCTCCACTCAAAATAGAATTCGCTATGCCACCAGGCTCGAAATTTTAGACCTGGACAATCTGGAACACGCCACCTGTGGTCCAATCTAAGCATAGTTCACAAAATTGTCTGCTATAACATTTTGCCTGTCAACACCTTCTTCAGCTTCAATCACAATAATACACGGGCAAACCGATACAAACTCAAGGTAAACCACTCCAAACTTACCCCTTTCCTAAGAGGTCTGTAGGGGGCGTGCATAAGCACACCAACGTGCCTACCATCACTGTCCTATTGTTTCTTTTTCTTTTTCTTCTTTTCCATTTCATGTATTCCTAAGTATGTTTATACTTATACCTATTGTAAGCGATTGACAAATCAAAATAATTAAATGATTAAATAATAAACAAACAAATAAATAAATATGACTCCAGCAACAAAGTGGGTCAATGCTTGGAATGCTCTACCCGACTCTGTTGTTACAGCCTCAAACCCTCACAGCTTCAATCTCAAACTGGACCTCACCCCATTCCTAAGAAGTCCTTAAAGCGGGTATACCTATCATCCTGTCTTACTGTCCCCATTTATCTGTATTTACTTCCTTTGTTCCTGTTTATGTTCATACCTATACTTATTATCTTGTACATGTTTTATTTTAAATAAAATAAAATAACATGAATAAATAAACTTAAGAATTAAGCCAGACTGTCTTTACATGCATTAAATAATTGATTTGGAAAAATACTGTAGAGTTTTAGCTGCCTGATTTTTCTAAATGTAAATGCCAACATTTTGGCAAGGTTTTCTTTTTTTTTTCTTTTTCCTTTTTACAAACATTCCATCTTTTCTTTATACAGTGTGTCATCTGGGTACAAATATTTTGTTCATAATATTTGTGGTTAATACAATTTCCTTACCATAACAACAACAATTACATTACATTCTTATTTTGAACTAGTATATATAAGATATCGTTGTAACTACCCCCTTCCTAACTCCTTCCCTTCTATATTCATATATATATATATATATATATATATGTAATACAATATATATATATATATATGTAATACAATATATTCATATATATATATATATATTTGTAATACAAAGTATATATATATATATATATACACACACACACACACTGTATATAGAAGATATATATATCTTCTGTGTTCATATATTTAATTTCTAATTTCCATTTTTCTTTGGCAAGGCTTTCTTTATCCATCCTGTGCAATTTAGTTTTTAAAAAAGGAAACCAACTTTGATATAATACAAACTGATAATTTTGATCTTCATTCAGGAAAAATGAAATTATTAGTGGCTTTGTTAGATACAAAGCATATTTCTGAACAAAATAGCAAGAACTTTCTATTTTTTAAATTGGATTAAAGCATATTACTCTAATCCTTTATTCAAGATAATTTACTGGCCAATTAAGATGTCTCATTAAATTTATCAAGGAAACTCTCAATCTCCTTTTATGTTTAATTTGCTTTTGTTAGAAAGCCAGTTTAATCTAGCGGTTAAGACTGGAGTACTAGCCCTGCCTTAGGCATGAAAGCCAGCTGAGTGACTTTGGGCCTGTCACTAACCCACCTTGCAGGATTTTTGTTGTGGGAAAAATATGACAAAAAAAAGATCATTAGGTATGTTCTCTGACTTGAGTTATTTATTAAAATATTAAAGGCAGGATATGTATAAACCAATAAATAAATGTTCAATATTGCAATATTTACCAACATTAAGTTATGTGTAATCGAATATTGGTTTGTCTGATCAGAGAATCAAAGCCGCCCAGAGCATAAACAAAGCTGAGCTGATCACAGATTGTTCTGTATGCCAATAATACATTAAGTCTTATTCACCATTACAGTATAAATGCTCTATACCAAAATAAATTGATACAGCTTTGGCATCTTATTAGATTACTCAGATAATTAGTTACATACATTTCTTCTGGTCTCTAACATATCTATGCAAATCTAAAAACTGGGGCTTTATTTGTTTTAAATTGCCTTTATTTCAAACTGTCTCAGACTAATTTAAACATAAATAAATGGTTAAAATCTGGTGAGATTTTGGGAAAAGCTAAAAGTTGTAAAATAAATGTTTGGTATGTATAGATGTATAGATTTGATTGATTTATTCATTAATTATGTACCATCAATTTAATGGAATGACAAACTATTAAATTTTCTTTATCTTAATTATAGCTAGAATACAATAACAGGATTTTTTATCTTTCCAGTTTTCTTTTCTTTTCTTTTTTGATTGGCCATATATATGACCAGTTTTTTTTCTAGAAAATCCAAGCAGTTAAGTCCAAAGCCCACTATGGACACAGTTAAATATATTGTAGGACCTCTCTTGAATCACGTCAGAATTTAATCAGAATTGTTCTGTATTTCTTATATTAAGGTTTACAAAGTATATTTGGAGGATATTGGAACACATGTATAATTTTGACCCTTATCAATATACTAAATTTATTTTCGAATAATCCCAATCTGAAAATTCAAGGGGGAGTTTGGTGGGAATTCATAGGATATTAATGCTTCAGCCTTTCTCAACTGGGATTCCTCAGATCCAGAGATTCTGCAAGAGTTTGTCACAGAAAAAACCTGTACATCTGATTTTTTTAAACTTTGCATACTTGCTCACTCTAATGGACATTTTTAAGTGCTATAATTTAACTGCTAGCCTGTTACTATGCTGGCGTTGTGACTCTTGTAAAATATGTATTATTTAGGCTAGAAGTTAACTGTATTGCTTTTATATTTTTGTGATCTTTATACAGGGGTTCCTTAAAACTTGAAATTTATTATAAGGGTTCCTCTAGGATAAAAAGGTTGAGAAAGGTTCTTGTAGATCAGTGTTTTTCAACCTTGGCATCTTTAAAATGTGCAGACTTTTTAGTCCCAGAATTCCTCAGCCATCTTGCTTAATCAAGTTTTTAAAACTATTTAGACTATTGAAAGAGAAATTTGGATGTGAAATGATAGTCATCTGAAACAAATTAGGTACAGTGGTACCTCTACTTACAAAAGCCTCTACCTACGAAAGTTTCAGGTTACGAAACGCGTCTTCGAGAAAATATCATCTCTACCTACGAATATGTTTCAAGATACGAAAGGCTTTCTTGGAAAATGGCGCGTCCGAGCTGCGCTGCCATTGGTTATCTTCCTGGCATCCCACTGGCTAGGAGGAATCTGTGCTCACACACCACGCCGCGTTCTCAGTCTCGCGCTAGCAATCCAGCAAAGCAGGAAGTAATAACGAAGAATTACAGTTCGGGGGCTTGGAACGGATTAGGACATTTACAGGTAAAATGTGCCTCTACTTACGAAATTTTCAGGTTACGAAACGGCTTCCGGAACGAATTAATTTCGTAAGTAGAGGTACCACTGTACAGATGTATAAGTAGCATCTAAAATTCCTGAATAGTTCTCAGAACTGATATGTTCCTTTCATGTGGGTATAAATCAGGGGTGGGATTCTACCGGTTCGGCCCGGTTCAGCCGAACTGGTAGCTCTAAGGATCATCTGTCAGCCAACCGGTTCTCTCCGATGATCCGCTGTTGGGCTCGCCCGCCTGCCCGGGCTCTATTCTGACGTTTATTTCCTGTTTTTCAAGCTCAGCTGCTTCACACAGCACAGCGGATTGCCACACGTTAACACACAGGGGGACTGCAGGATTGCAGGTGAAGGTCAGTAGCAAACCTTCTGTGTGCGCACAAAGCGCACATTTGGCATGCACGTGTGCAAAGCGTATGCTCACTGAACTGGTTGTTACACTGGTTGAATCACACTCCTGGTGTAACTCCAAGAGAGTTGATTTCCTTGTTCCTTGTATAATTAGAGTGGGAGGAGAGGACAAAAGTGTGAGGGAGAAGGTTACAATATAAAAGCATTCTCCAAAGCATCCTCAACAAGTGAACCAAAGTGTTTAGAGCACTTTGCATAGCATCAGTAAATCTTCTTCCAAGCATTGCCATTGACAGTCTACAAGCTAACAAGATGAATGTCTTCTGTAAGTACCTTTTTGCCGAAGACTCATTAACTGAATTATGGCTTGAATAGAATATATTATTTGATATATTATAGCTTGAAGCATAGTCAGGCAAATGTTTAGACTGGATTAGACATTTTTAATTATTGGTTCATCACACAATTCACCAAATATTCAGACTGTATTTGGAATTTTTGTCCACTTATCAAGTTCTTCCTGAGGACCTGATGTTTTATGATGTTAGAGGTATCGTCATGGGATGTCAGCTGTTCCGAGTACAGCTGCCTTTTGCAATTGATTGAAAGTGAATTTGTCTATTATTATTATTATTATTATTATTATTATTATTATTATTATTATTATTATTATTATTATTATTATTATTATTATTACCACAATGTGAAATCACAGGTGCATTATTATTATTATTCCATGATTAGATTTCAAGATTTCATAACCTTTTATCATTTAAAATCCATTGCCATTTGGCCAAATGCAAATTAATGAGATGGGTGATAATAAATATGCCTTGATACATTTCTAATAGTTGTAGTAATAAGAGAAGAGCATACTAAAAATTGATTAGTTAAGTTTGTCACAAAGTCTTTGGTGGTACATATGACCTCCCTTAACCACCATTTGAAATTATGAAGGTGATAGGGAATGATGACTATGCTGCCTAGAACTACCTAGAGCTAAGAAGAAATTTCCTAACAGTTAGAATAATCAATCAATGGAATGACTTGGCTCCAGAAGTTGGGGGTGCTCTAACAATGGAGGTTTTTAAGACGAGATTGGACAACCATTTGTCCGAAATGTTATAGGATTTCCTTCCTGAGCAGGGGGGTTGGACTAGAAGACCTCCAAGGTCCCTTCCAACTCTAATATTCTGCCCAGAGCTACAATATTGCAGCAGCTCTGCAGTCATGTGATAAAATTTTGGGCCCTTGAAGGTAGGCAGCGTAAAACCAAGGCAATTATGCCGTTTTCCAAGGCACATGAGCTTTGGAAAACTATGTGATTGTCCCCACCGCCCAGCCCTCCCCAAGATCAGTTGGACATTCCAGGCAGTTTGCTCCTGCTATGGAGATGCTCATGCAGGCTAACTGATGCTTTAAAACACTTTCAAAGCCCTCTTGGAATTGGCTCCAAAGGCGGCTTTGGGGAAGAAGGCCTGGTGCAACCAGGAGCTGCATTGGATAGGCCACTTGAGACTCTCAACAGCAGGAGAAAAACACCTGAAGGTAAACTATGTCTGGCATAATCTTGGGAGCACTCGGGTGATGGGGGCAATCATGCTATTCCCCAATGGTCAAACACCTTGGAGAACAATGTGAGCTGGCATTTCTGAATGGCAGTGGTGACGCTAGGACTAATGAAATGGAGGCCTGGGTGATGGCAGCTGAACTGAGACTGCTGAAGGCCCCAGGCTTCTACTTCAGGGCTAGGCCCAGTGCTTCCACCAAAAGTGCTACACCAAAGGGCCAGTCTGGGACAGCTGAAGCTTTGTACTGCATTGCAGCACCTCTCCATCTCATGTTTGGTCTGCACCAGGCCTCCTAGGGCTCGCCCCACCTTCTGAGGCAATCCTGCTCAACAACTTGCATGCTCGCTTAAAAATGCTAGGAATGAGATTGTCCCAAAGGTGATTTTTTTCAGAAAGCAACTGGACTCTCTTGTTTTTTCTCTGAAGACATTTCGCTTCTCATCCAAGAAGCTTCTTCAACTCAGACTGGATGGTGGGGAATGGAAGATTGCTGATGAAGCTTCTTGGATGAGAAGTGAAATGTCTTCAAAAGAAAAAACAAGAAAGTCCAGTTGCCTCCTGAAAAGGTACCTTTGGGACAACCATGACCTGAATGACTGAGAATCTCCATAGACTTTTAGGGATGTGATTGTTGAGCAAAGCAGTCATGTGGGCATCTCGCTTAATGACCACAACTCACAACTGCAATTCCGATCTCAGTTGTGGTTGCAAAGTGAGGACCTGTGAACAATTAAAAAGCCATTTTTTGATGAGCATCAACTGAACAAGGGATCCTTTAAAAGTAAAATGGCTTAGCAACCTGTTCACAAATTACATTTCAGACAGTTAAATCTAATTTTTAGAGTAGTGCTCCAAGCTGAGCTAGAAAAACAATTGTCAGAGAAAACATTTAATCATCTGCACAGTGTTGTACCTGCTGTTATCAGATTCTGTTTCCCACATTTCCAGTTTTATGCCAAAGAATCAAACCAGTCTTGCAGGAAGTCTCTTGACAGACTAGAACACTGGGCCATATCTAATAAAATGAAATTCAATGTAGAGAAAAGTAAAGTCCTACACTTAGGCAAGAAAAACCAAATGGACACATATAGACTGGGTGAAACCAGGCTCAATAGCAGTAACTGTGAGAGGGATCTTGGAGTCTTAGTGGACAATCAGCTAAATATGAGCCAGCAGTATGCAGCAGCAGCCAAAAAAGCTAATGCAATCCTAAGTTGTATTAACAGAGGGATACAATCGAGATCAAGGGTAGTACTAATACCACTCTATAAAGCCTTAGTAAGACCACACCTAGAGTACTGCATCCAGTTTTGGTCACCACATTATAAAAAAGATGTTGAGACTCTAGAAAAAGTACAGAGAAGAGCAACCAGGATGATTAGGGGACTGGAGGCTAAAACATACAATGAACGGTTGCAGGAACTGGGCTTGGCTAGTCTAGTAAAGAGAAGGACCAGGAGAGACATGATAGCAGTCTTCCAACATTTGAGGGGCTGCCATAGGGAGGAAGGGGTCAAGCTATTTTCTAAAGCACCTGTAGGCCAGACAAGGAATAATGGATGGAAATGGAACAAGGAGAGATTTAACCTGGAAATAAAGAGAAACTTTCTGACAGTGAGAACAATCAACCAATGGAACAGAAGTTGCCCTCGGAAGTGGTGGGAGCGCCATCACTTAAGACTTTCAAAAAGAGATTGGACTGCCATTTATCAGAAATGGTGTAGGGTCTCCCGCTTGAGCAGGGAGTTGGACTAGATGACCTACAAGGACCCTTCCAACTCTGATTATCTGTTATCTTTTAATGCACCCATAGTGTTACAGTTTTGTTAATAGGGTAAATGCAGCTTAAAGGATATTTACTTTATTTTTATTCATTCATAGTCATTTGAGGTCACCCGTAGCCATTGACATATCCATCCTCCAGTTTTGCCATGCATCTATTCCAGTATTTTTCAAGCTGGCAACTTCAAGAAGAGTGGACTTCAACTCCCACAATTCCCCAGCCAGCATGGAATTCTGGGAGTAGGAGAATTCTGGAAGTTGAAGTCCACACATTTTAAAATTGATGAAGTTGAGGAACTGATTTATTCTATTAAGTAAATTATTCAATGAAAGACAGCCTAAAACATCCATTAAGCTTCATAACTGGATGCTATTACCTCTAAAGGACAGCCACTTAAGTGTGAATTCTGCTTTTTTAAAAATTTCTTTTCTCTTTCCTTTTCTTTTTTCCTCACCCTCAGTCTTTTGCCTGTGTTCTTTGTGCCCAAAATCTGGAAGCAAGCTATCCCTGTAGATCCTTTTCAAACATTGAATTGAATTAAGATCTTGTTTTAAATGGGATTTTAAATTGAATCTCCAATTCTATTCATTAATTTTTATTTATTGAATGTAGAAACTGGTTCAGTAAGGCAATTCTAATAGTTATACAAAAGCAACTCTTGCAGTCAATGCAACAAAAAGGCAATAAGCTACGTAATAAAATAAATAGGATACATGACTACAATTAAGCACTAGTTAATTAATATAATCCCAGGAACTGAATTGACTTCAAATCCCAAAGATCTTTTCCTTTTAGTTACATTCTGACAAAGTTACTGTGCTTTGTTAAGGGACAGTACGTCCAGACATGGGTGATGATTAGAGTCAACAGTCGGGAAAAGAATTTAGACAGAGGAACATGAGGAAACAGAGTGGGGAGTGCAATTATAAAGTTTTGAAGATGAAGAAAGCAGAAATCATAACCACCCTTTATAGAAATATCTTCCTCAGGGATTTTGAGGTAGCTTCCCCAGCTTTGACATATTCCAGGTGCCTAATGAAATTATTTTAAGAAAGCAGTTGGGTTAATCGACATTCAGCGGCAAGAAGGAATAGTCATCATTTCAGTACACAGTCAAATCATCAGTTGGAGCCTGCAGCAATTTTCTGGCAAGCTTCTTTATGTTTGTGGCCAATTGCCATCTAACTTTGCTTATAAAGGGAGTATGTGACTGAAGAAGCTAATTGCACAAGCAGCAAAACACTTCAAACCAAAAAGATAAGACATCCAGTTGTTGTGACTCAACTTTCAGATGTATAAAGGGAGGTTTTTAAAAATGCAGAATGCATCCATGTCATGGAGGAGAGAAGATGGGGCAATTCCCAGGACTGAAACAAACATGGAGAAGGAATGTAGTTGGAAAGCTTTGACAGAATTGCCTTGAACATAGAAGGAAACATTTCCAAGGAAACAATATGCATTCCACTTTGGCTACTTTGGCTGCTTTGGAAAAACATTTGGAGCCATCAACAAACCTAGAAAGCTGCACCTCTATTTTAGAATAGCATAGCATAGCTTAGTGTTGAAAGAAATATCCTTCTGGGTTCAGTTCCAAGTGGGGAAAAAGACACTGGAAACATGGAGGCTATTTGGAAAGATGGTTTAATGGTGGACAGCAGAACCACATGGCTTGGAGTCATGTGAGAAAGATGATCACATGCTTCAAGGTGAAGGGAAGAAGGGCAGAAGGGATGCTGAGAGACTCTTATATAATCTCTGTTGGGCCCCACCTTAGTGTTTCCTGTTCCTGTGCGAGAAATGAATCCCATTGGCTGTCTGACTCCCAGGGGCGGGGGTCTTAACTTTGTAGGCTTGGTCTGGACCACATGGCTTCACCTGAGTGCTGGCTAATGCAATCTTCCCAGAATATGTGGTGAGATGGGTAATCCTATCATTTCCTGAGGACCATCCTTAATCCCATCACCCAGGAGCTGAAGGGGGGGGGAGGGCAGGGAGCTGCAGGAAGCTGCTTTGTCTTTAAAACATATTTCTCCTTTTCTCATCCAGGGAGATATAATATTCTGCCTTTTAAATATTTCCTAGACTATTTCAATTTTCTAGAGAGGGGTGGCTGCTAACTTCCTACAGTAGCATAGAATAGCATAGAATAGCATAGAATAGAATAGAATAGAATAGAATAGAATAGAATAGAATGACAGTTGGTAGGGATCTTGGTCTTCTAGTCCAACCTTCTCAGGCAGGAAACCCTACACCACTTCATACAAATTGTTGTCCAAATTCTTCTTAAAAACTTCCAGTGTTGGAGCATTCACAACTTCTGGAGGCAAGTTGTTCTACTGATTAAATTTTCTAACTGAGTGAGCAGAATTTCCAATTTTCTGGAGCTATATAGATGGTTCTCAACTTACAAATGAAGTTGAGCTGGCAATTTTGGTCATAAGTTGTGACATTCATAAAGTGTGATTTTTGAGCTTCTTTTGCAGTGGCCATTAAACAAATGCCACGGTCATTAGGTAAACCCATTGTTTGCTATGGGTTGTTTTTTCCAGAAACCAGAAGTAAAAAACCCCACTCACTCCAAATGATTCTAAATTCAGCTGGTTGCTGAGTGCCCAGAATGTAGGCATGTGAGCATGGGAATAGGCAGGTGTTGGAACTTTGAATCCAAAGTCTCTTTTTGGGGGTCTATCATAACTTTGACAAGGACTGTCTATAGTATATTTCAGTTACAACATGTAACTGTCTATAGTATATTTCATTACAACATGTAATTGTTTCAGTTTTTGATGTTGTGTGTTGTTTCCTTTTGAGTTTCATGTTTGATGCTTTTTGTACATCTCCCAGAGTCACCCATCCATATCAGTGCTTTAAATAAATAAATGTGGTCTGTGGGTAACATAAAATCCAGACCCCTTTGAATTTTTTCTGAGAGATGTCAGTAAGCGTTCAATGTAAGGGAAAATTTTTAAGACAAATATTCCCAACTTTGTTTAAGCAGAAAAGGGATATTGATTAACAACTCAATGAAAATATCAGCCCAGGTGAACTGCATATATGGGATTTGTTAGGAAAAGAATTGAAAATATAACTGCCAGTAAAATAATACTTTTGGATATATCTATGAAGAAAACACATGTGGTATGTCATGTACATTTCTGATTATCACCCCTTAAAAAGGGTAGCCCAAAGCTAGAAAATTGTTGTGTTCAAAATCAATTAGTATCAATGCATAGGCAATTTGAACAATAGTGCTGGAGAAGTGTCAGGGTATCCACTTGGTAAGAAATATGTTGAGTAGAATGATCTTTTGAATTTTGTAATCTTTGCAGACATCTAGGAATCAGAATTCTCCCACAAATCAACATTCAAGTATTATACACTAGATGGCACATCATGAGACCTAGCCAACCAGAAATTGTCCAGGTGGCATAGCAGCATGTGACCTAGCCAATAAGAAAACCTTCAGTTATAACAGAATGATTATAACATAACAGAATGATTCCAAGGACGTTGGAAGTCTTCTAGTCCAACCCCCAGTTCAGGCAAAAACCCTATGACATTTCAAGGCAAATGGTTGTCCAAACTCTTCTTAAAAATCTTCAGTGTTGGAGCAACTACTGGCAAATTGTTCCGCAGATTAATTGTTCTGTCAGAAAATTTCTCTTTAGTTCTAGATTGGTTCTGTTCTTGGTTAGATTCCACCCATTGTTTGTTGTCCTGCCTTTGAGTGCTTTGCAGCAGGAGTCGCCAACCTTTTGGACCTCAAGGACCACCAAACTCATAATTTTAGATCCCAGGGACCACTAACCGGTTCTGTGGGCGTGGCCTAATTTGTGGGTGTGGCGTGGTGGTCATGTGACTGGCTGGGCATGGCTTGTATGTAAATATTATAAATATTTATATAAATATTGAATTTTTTATAGAAAAGAGCAACTTTTACCCAAAATCAGGCAAAGCAGGCAGGCAGATTGAGTTGCTCACAGAATCACAGATTCATACAGAGATCTATCTATCTGCCATTGGCTAGTCAGTCTGTCACATAAAATTTGTTTGCAAGCAAACTCATAAAATTTGCTAGCAAGCAAACTCACAGAATTAACTCACAACACACCATGCATGTAAATATTGATTTTTTTATTTATTTTAAAAAAAGAGCAAATTTTACCCAAAATCAGGCAAAGCAGGCAGGCATATTGAGTTGCTCACAGAATCACAGATTCACTCAGTGATCTATCTATCTGCTATCAACTAGCTCAGTCTCTCAAATTTGCTTACTGTGAGTCTGCACTGAATTTGCTTGCAAGCAAACCTCCAGTCCTAAGGGAAATTCGGCTGTGCTGAGCCGAAGCTCTAAAGACTAGCTAGAAAGCAAGAAATCCAACCATTTCCTGCTTCCTAGCTAATCTAAATCTCCTGGCACAGCAGAACAGATGACGGTCGGAAAAAGGAAAAGTAGCAATTTAGCAGACAAGTTTATTAGGTAAGGAGTGAGTGGGCGGGGAGGGTTCCCGTGGGCCATGTGGGCTGAGCAGCCTTGTGTTTCTGTGCAGCCTGAATTAATTGCTTTGTGGAGGTGCTGTGGGGGTGAGATTTCTTTGCAGCCCACCAAAATTTTCTCATGGCCCATCAGTGGGCCACGGCCCACTGGTTGGCAACCGCTGCTTTGGATAATATGTTGACCCCCTCTTCCTTGTGGCAGAACTTTAAATATTGGAGCACTGCTATCATATCACCCCTAGTCCTTCTTTTCATTAAACTAGACATGCCCAATTCCTACACCCGTTCTTCATAAGTTTTGGCCTCCAGTCCGCTAATCATCTTTGTTGCTCTTCTCTGCACTCTTTCTAGAGGCTCAACATCTTTTTATCTTGTGGTAACTAAAACTGGATGTAATATTCAAAGTGTGGTCTTAGCAAGGCATTATAAAGTGGTATTAACACTTCACATGATCTTGATTCTATTCCATCCAACCCATCCTGAGGGTATGAGGTGATAGAAACCTGACATAGATCTATATATTTGGAGTTGTGTTAGGTTTCTTTAAAAACCCAAATTGTTGGTTTACCATATATGGTTGTAAACAATGATGTCTCATCATCTTACTATAAAGCAGGAAGCCAGAGAGCACATCTCTCTCTCCATTGCTATGTTTGAACTACGGTGTTGCTGTTTTGCCTGCTGACTATGATGGTTAGTTCTATACTATATTGATTGCTGAACTGTGTATGAATATTAGACTGATCAACATTGAATCTTGGACTGTGCCTATATCCTGTATATAAAACCTTTACCTTTAATGCCCTTTAACTTCTGTGGTTGTGTGACTTTGTGCTCATTGCTACATCTTGGCACACTGCCTTCATTTGCTGCATACTCCTTGTTACCAACGAAGCTCTGCTAATACTTATCAAGTTGTACTTTTTCTCTGCTGTTGCATCCATACCAACCTTCCTTAACCTGGTTCCTTTCTTCATAAGGAAGATAGGAGCCTATCAGAGGCAAATGCCTGGTCCTACAGCATCTGGATTAAGAAATATTGTGTCTGAAGACAAAGGGAAAGACTTTGGAAGAACACTTTTTTCTTAGTGTCTCTTCTTTTCAGTAAAAACCTGAAAAGATGACAGTTGTCCACAAATGGAAGCATATCCTGAGAAGCACTAACATCTATTTGAGCATCATTTTCAGGTCACATTGATTTCTTTTTAAGTGTTATAACAGCTACTTAGAAGGATTATCTCAAAAACTAAGCAAGTAAGAATTTGAATAGGAACCCATCAAGAAAATCCTTGGGTAGTGGACTAAATTGGAAAGCAAAAACCCTTCCAAGTTGCAATCCCTTTCACACTGCTGACAAGAAAAGAAGATGGACATTGAAATCAAAAGGAGTTAAGGTTGAAGAGGACATATTTGTTATGAGATCCTTTGTATGGAGAAGAGGAAGAAAGGACTGTGTGTCCATTTTTTGCTTGTTTTATTGTAGTTTAGATGTTGTGTATCTCAGGAACTCTGATTAGAAGTTGGTTCAATGACACATATAAAAGAATGAAACAAATGAACAGAGCAAGGGGCAAAAAATCCAGAATAAGAAAAGACAGGACAGACTTCCGGTGGCATCCTCCTCGCTGATGAACCGGAGACCGCAATTGTGTGCATCTTAGGAGGGCCCGATCATCTGTTTTTGGGGCCAAAACTATCCTGTTGGGATGGTGAAGAAGGGGGAGACTGCCATCTGGGTCTAGGGGAGCTGCATCTCCCCTCCTTGGTTAGGCATACTCTCCTCTGAAGATGGGTATAGCGGTGGTCAAATATGGCCACCCTGAAGAGGAAAAGCTAACTGGGACAAGGATTGTGCAGAAGCGATGAAGAAGAGGACAGCATGAAAATTGGGCTAAACAAGTGCAATATTTAAACATAAGGTACACTGGAATTAAAATTTTAAGAAATCTTTAAGAGAGATAATAAAAGCAGCAACCAGAGAAAGTGAAAAAAAAATTTTGACAGCTGAAAGTGGCTTTGAACTTTGAAAGGAGGAAGCCAGAAGTAGATATCTAAGTTGGATAAATACATGATTTTGGCACCAAATAGGCATAATTAAAGCTAAACTTGAACATGTCAAAAAAACAACAAAAATACCCAGTAATTGATATTTGAATTTATTGGATTTTCTAATCTTAAAAGCCCTAAATAGAGAAGAAAAAGTGAGGAGGGAAGGGCAGAATTTGGATATAACAGAGAGTGCCATCTAGTGGTAAAAGAAAAAATTTGTGACTCTTTAAAAAAAATGCCCGGCTCTTTTAAAAGTTGAATTTCATACAAAGTAAATGAAACTTTGTTACAATAAAATAGAGACCTGGAAAGTGGAAAATGGAAATACTGAACATTAAAACAAAGAAACAAGCAGGAAGAAATTACCTTGGGATTGACATAAACTTAAATGTATGGATATTGGACTATCTGTTGAATCTGGGAAAAACTTAAAGAGGACTTAATAAAAGCTGATTGTTGGAAATAAATTCTAAAGATGTTGGTTGAATTAACTTGTGGTTTTTTTCCTAATAAACAATTGTTGGCCATTCACAACAAACCAAGCTGCACTAAAAAACCCCAATACACAAAACACAATGTTGCCAGCTAATCAAGAACACAGCAACTCGAAGACCAATAAACACAGACCTAGACTCTCAGCCAATCAGGATGAAGAACAAAACCATGAAATAAAGAACGAAGCCAGCACCAAATTCAAACAGAAACGGCGCTAAAGCCTGACACACCGATTAGGAAAAAAAACCAATACACAAGCCGAGCATGGCAACTGCGAAGCACAAGGGCGAAGACAGGAAGCTGAAGATGCGAATGAGGCCTCATCGAACGCGCCTAACATTTCCAATTACGCGGGAGAAAACCCGAAGAACCAAAGATCCACATACAAATACCCGCGAAAATCTCCGAAAACAAATTATATATAATATATATATATACTTTGTAATATAAGAGGAGCAGTGGGAGTGCATAAAACTACATGTAGTCGAATCCAGTAAGGGTATGCTAGTGAAGACACTAACAGTCGAATAGATGTCTCCCTTATTTATTATTTAAAATTATCAGCTTAAAAACCTTACACACACACATATATATATATATATATAATATATATAATGTGTGTGTAAGGTTTTTAAGCTGATAATTTTAAATAATAAATAAGGGAGACTAGGATAGATCTATTTCGAGCTAGTTAGCTCTCTTCAGCTAGCCATACCCTTACTGGGATTCGAACCAGGGAAGTATTACATGTGAGGCAGTTGTAATTGCCACTACACCACTGGCTCTATCCTTATCAGCCTTATCAGCCTTATCAGAAAATATATATATATATATTTTCCCACGTCAAAACACCCGAACAAAGCTGAATACCATACATATAAATACCATGAAAAGTAAAGAAAACACACACACACACACATACACACACACATATATATATACCAGCAGTATATATAGGGAGACAGCAGCTCAAATCATTCATTGCTCGCACAAGCACAAAACCGAAAACACCAGCCTGAAGATGGCGAGTGAGATCTCGTCGAATCATTGCCAAGATAGTCTCAATCTTACATGGGAAAAGACCCGAACACACACACACACACACACACACACACACACATACACATATATGCAGATCTTGGTGTGTTCGGGTCTTTTCCCGTGTAAGATTGAGACTATCTTGGCAATGTTTCAACGAGGTCCCACTTGCCACCTTCAGGCTGGTGCTTTCAGCTTTGTGCTTGTGCGAGCAAAGAGTGATCTGAGCTGCTGTCTCCCTTATATATGCTGGTGGGGAGGTTGGCTGTGTTGTCATTTCTTGATTGGTTGATGGAGTTGATGTTTGCAGATTGGCTGGCTTTTTCTTAAGACATGTGTGGCTGAGGCATTGGCTGTGTATCTATCAACCACCTGTGTTGTAACGACTTGTGATGACCTTCTGAGTTCTATTGTTTGACATCCTGGGTCTTGTGCTGTAAACTCCTGTGTTGTAATGACCTGGGTAATGGGCTGTGTGATGACCTTCTGAGTTCTATTGTTGTGACATCCTGATAGGTTTCTTTAAGAATCCTTTACTATATATGGCTGTAAACCATGATGTCTCATCATCTTACTGAAGCCAGGATCCTGATTGGCTGCAAGAAGCAGGCTTACTATAAAGCAGGAAGCCAGAGAGCACATCTCTCTCCGTTGCTGTATTTGAGCTACGGTGTTGCTGTTTTGCTTGCTGATTATCATGGTTAGTTTTTCTACTGTATTGAATGTTGAACTGTGTATGAATATTGGACTGCTTAACATCGAATCTTGGACTGTGCCTATATCTTGTATATAAAACTTTTGCTTTAATACCCTTTTATATCTCTGGTTGTGTGACTTTGTGCTCATTGCTACATCTTTGCACACTGCCTTCATTTGCTGCATACTCCTTGTTACCAAGGAAGCTCTGCTAATACTTATCATTGGTTATGGGCCCAGACCCAGTGTCTAAGGTGGTTAGCGTGAATTGAGTGAGTCACTGTACAGAAGGTTTATTGTGGTATATGGTTGATGTAAAGATGGTTCAAGAACATATGTCCAGCTTATCTATGATTACCCAGTTGGATGGCACCAACTATGTTACCTGGTCCACCAAGTGCAGTTTGCTCTTGAGGAGAGAAGGATTATGGAATGCTGTTGTCGATCCACCGGATGCAGATGCTTCGGATGCCTCAGACAATGCTGACTGAAAGAAGCTAGATGAGTTTGCCAGAGACAACGAGAGATCTTTGTGTGTTATCGGACTTACTCTTGATGATTCACAGCTTGTGCAAGTTTGTGGTGTAGAATCTGCTGCCAAATGCTGGAAGACCCTCAAGAAGCTCTATGTTAGAGACAGTGTTGGTTCTCATATTAATCTAACATGAAAACTGTTTAGAGCACGTACACGTAAGGGCGGTGATATGCTTGCTCATTTGGAGTACATGAAGAGAGCTCTGCAACAACTTCATGAACAGGAGCTGATTTTTTCCAAACTTCATCAAGTCTATATTATCCTTTCCTCTTTAGATGACTCTTATGATCACTATGTATCTTCACTTGAGATGTTAGCCAAGGAAGAAATGACTTTGACTAACATAACAGGGAAGCTAATAGAAGAGTCAAGATGGCAAAAGGACAGACAACAACTGAGACCTGATGACCAATCTACAGTTGAGGAACAAATTACAGTTTATGTTGTTAAAAAATGTTACACATTTGGGGCTAAGTATCATTTGGCTAGAAATTGCAAGAAGAAAAATACACAGGGTAGACAGTTGAAAAAGAAAAGCAATAATTTAGCTATATGTAATACTGGTTTAAAAGGAAACCATGATAAATGGGTTGTGGATAGTGGAGCATCACATTGTATTACTAATAGAAAGCAACAGTTTGTTCACATGGAGCACAGTGCTCAAAGTATTTCGCTGGCTAATGGCTGGAAGCTCAAGGCTTCAGGACAAGGTAATGCATTCTGTTCTTGTCTAAATGAGGAGTTGCCCATGCTATATGTGCCTAACGTGACATATCAGTTGTTATCAGTGAGTGTACTGATAAAAGTGGGGTATACAGTAACATTCAAAGGGTTAGAATGTGTGCTAGAGAAACAAAGTAAGCATGTTACGGCTAGACTTGATAATGGCTTGTTTATGTTACAAGATAACCCAGTTCTAAATACTAAGGTAGTGTTTGAGAACAGAAAGCAACATGATGAATGCATTCATCTATTGCATAGACGTATGGGGCATGTTAATTTTAGAGCATTAAGACAAACTGTGGAATTATCAAAAGGTATCAGGATAAAGCCCTGTAATCATATGTAGATTGCAATGTTTGCAACAGGGAGAAGAGTAAAATAACTTCTGTTAAGAGAACAAATGGTTTTAAAGCCAGTGAGCCTCTACAAGTGATAGTAGCAGACTTAATTGATCCAAGTGAACCCAGCTCTGGGGTAGCGAGGTATATATTAAGTATCGTAGATTTATATTCTCGATATGGGTTTTGTTATCTAATGAAAAGCAAGGCTGAAACTTGTCAGAATTTTACCAATTGGTTGAGATTTGTGGAACGAAAGACAAAACATAAAGTCATGACATTAGTGATTGATAATGAGTCAGATAAGACTAACAATAAGTTCGTAGCTATGTTGAAGAAGGCAGGGATAGACCATAAGCGGTCAGTGCCTTATAGACCTCAATATAATGCCTATTGAGAACAGAGAGGTCAGACATTACAAACCATGGTTAGAGCTATGCTCAGTGATTCAGGTTTGGACAAGAAACTTTGGGAAGAAGCTACAAAATGTGCTAACCATATCCTAAATAATGTAGTCCACACAGCAACAAACGAATTGCCATTTGTTTGCTGGCATGGTAGACAACCAGAACTCAGTTATCTCCATGTGTTTGGGATTCCTGCATGGATTCATATCCCAGCTCAGTTAAGAAGCAAGAAGCAATCTAGGGCTAAAAACTGTTTTTTGTAGAATACAAATCCAACCACAGGTCATTCAGATTTTGGGAATCAGACACAACTAAGGTTTATCGTAGTGCAAATGCGAAGTTCCTAGAGCACATAGGATGGGAGAAAATATTTGCTGCATACTCCTTGTTACCAAGGAAGCTCTGCTAATACTTATCACATCCTGGGTCTTGTGTTGTAATCTCCTGGATCGTTGGATGTGTTGTAACATCCTTAGGTTTTGTGGTGTAACCTCCTGAGTTCTGTGGTGCGATATCCTGAGCAGGTGGCTGTGTTCCGGGTTTTGGTTTGAATGCAAGTTTGAGGCCTGGCTCTGTGTTCATGGCATCTGTCAGTTTGCTTGGTTTGGAGGTCGGGGTGTGTGGCAGCTGGTGATGCAACCGTGGTCTGGTTTCTGGCTGGTGGTTGCCTTTCGTCTATGGGATGGGTTTGGGTTTGAGTCTGGTGAGGGATATTGGTGGTGGCATCATGTGTTGTTTTGGGTCCAGTGATGGTTTTCATGGCTGGGACTCGTTTGTTGATAAGGGCTAGATTCCAAATGCCTGGTAGGGGGGAGGTATCGTCCCGTTTATTCATGCTATGGGGGTGATTCTCTATTTCAATGGCTTCCCTGATTATTCTCTTGTTGAAGTGTTCAGTATTGGAAATTAATTTGGTTTCCTCAAAATTAATTTCATGTCCTGTGGCTTTAAGGTGCTGGAAAAGGGAGGAATAATTTTCTTCTTTTCTGATTGCATTCTTTTATTCTGCAATGTGTGCATTTATCCTTCTGTTGGTTTATCCAATGTATGTGGCTGGGCAATTGTTGCATGGTATCTCATGAACTCCTTGGTTTTCTAGCTGGATCTTGTCTTTGGGGTTTCTTAGGATGTTGGCTATTTTTTGGTCAGTGCTGAAGGCTGTCCTGATATTGTGTTTGTGGAGAATTTTGCTGATTTTATCTGTGGTGCCTTTGATGTAGTGGAGGAGGGCGATAACGTTGTCCTGTTCTGTGTCTCGGTTTCTGGGGGATGTCTCCTTTAGGATTAGGTTGGCAATTGTGTTTCTTTGGAATCCGTTGGAAATTAATACGTTAATGAGGGTGTGTAATTCTGTTCTCAGGTGGTCTTTGTCAGCTAGGCGTTTGGTTCTGGAGATGAGGGTCTTGGCTACGGAGTTGATCTGTGCAGGGTAGTGATGGGATTGTGTGTTTAAGTAGCGGTTGGTGTGTGTTTTCTTCCAGGTACAGGTATGCAGGTCTTGGCATGTTCGGGTCTTTTCCCATGTAAAATTGAGAGTATCTTGGCAATGTTTCGATGAGGTCCCACTCGCCATCTTCAGGCTGGTGCTTTCGACTTTGTGCTTGTGCGAGCAAAGCGTGGTTGGAGCTGCCGTCTCCCATATTTGCTATGGGGAGTTTGGCTGTGTTGTCATTTCTTGATTGGTTGATGGAGTTGATGTTTGCAGATTGGCTGGCTTTTTCTTAAGAACACGTGTTGCTGAGGTATTGGCAACACAGGAAGCTGACGGACACACAGCCAATACCTCAGCCACACATGTTCTTAAGAAAAAGCCACCCAATCTGCAAACATCAACTCCATCAACCAATCAAGAAATGACAACACAGCCAACCTCCCCACCAGTATATATAGAGAGACAGCAGCTCAGATCACTCGTTGCTCGCACAAGCACGAAGCCGAAAGCACCAGCCTGAAGATGGCAAGTGGGACCTCGTCAAAACGTTGCCAAGATACTCTCAATCTTACATGGGATGCCAAGACCTGCATATATCTCTCTACATATGGTATTTAGGTCTCTTCGGGTATTTTCCCACGTCTTAATATTTGTGCTTTTATTATAGCAACGTTTCGGCAGAATCTCATCTGCCATCCTGAGGCTTGTGTATTGGGTTCTTTTTAATCTTGTGTGTGTCAGTTTGACAGCCGTTTTTTGTTTGAATTTGGTGCTGGCTTTCTGCTTTATTTGAATGGTTTTTTTCCTCATCCTGATTGGTTGGGAGTCTATGTCTGTTTTTATTGGTCTTCGAGTTGCTGTGTTCTTGATTGTTTGGCAACATTGTGTTTTGTGCATTGGGGTTTCAAAGTGCAGTTTGGTTTCTTGTGAATGGCTTCCTAATTATTTATTAGGAAGCTAGGTTTTATTTGGGTAGCTGGCTGGGGCGTGTTTGGGCTAGAGGAATTGGAGGGGGGGTCTGTTTGTGTCCAGGTGTTTGCCTGGATTGTGGTATAGAGATTTTTTTGTTTGGGAGTGCAGGCTTCCAGATGATTGATAGTCTGATGGAGTCATCTCTTCTATTCATACTATTAGGTCTTTTATCAATTTCAATGGCTTCTCTTTGATTGATAAAAGACCTAATCATATGTGTGTGTGTGTGTGTGTGTGTGTGTGTGTGTGTATACACACACACTATTATATATATAATAGTGTTTAAAAATGGCAGAACATTTTCTGGAATTAAAAATGGAATTAAGAAATAAGAAATAAATGTTACACGAAAAAGGAAAGTCGTTCTGTTCTGCCTTACAATTCTTACAAATGGTGGTTTTAGAGTATGAAGAACAACAAGGAGTGCCAGAAGAGGGGGGAGCTGATCAAAGTAGAGGCCATCTTCAATGAACAGTTGGAGCAGCGAATATTAAAGCGAAGGGGGAAAAGAATGGGAATTAAAACCTGGAAATTTGAGGAGGCAATTATAAAGAGGAATGCTTTGAAAGCCAAACAAAGTAAAAGGAAACAGCAGAAAAGGGAATCACAGAAGGAAGAGGGAGAGGGATAAAAACTGGAGTAAGAAAAGGAGGGAAAAAATGAAGGAAAAAAGAAGTAATAAGAAAAAGAACCAGGAAATAAAGAAATATGGAAATTGAACAAAAATGAAAAGAAATTGTCTATTTAAAAGACAGATAATGATTAGAAAAAGGATTAAGAAAGAAGATCCTGCAAGGTGATGTAATGTAGTATAAATGTATTTGAAGTGACAAATTATCTAGAAAGTAGGAAAATTTAGATTCTTAAAATGAAAAGATTGGAACTGATACCTTCTTGTTATTAAAATACTTGTTCTTTGTTTTTCTAGATATAGAGATAAATGGAATAAATGTGAAAAAGAGAAACTATGATAAGTTTATTAACTATGTTTAATTAATTTAAGAATATAGTTGAAATGAATTATGAGGATTGCTGTAATGAGATTAATATCAGTTTTTATGATTAATAGAATAGATTAGTTTTTCTTTCTGAAATTGTACATCATTTGATGTAATTGAAGGGGAAAGTGCCATGCGGAATCTTACTTAGAAAGATATATGTGTTATGTAATTGCTAGGAGATTATTGTTATCAATCTTTAAGGTGATAGTTAAAAAATTAAATGATTATTGGGAATTAAAGAGGAGTTAACTAAATGATATATAAGGTATAGGGGTGGTACGCTCTAATTGGTAAATGTGGGGAAATTTTTTTTGAAATGTTTGAACTGAGATGGAGTTTTTGAAATGATGAAATAAGAATATGCGATGAAATTGCAAACCTGAGATAAAAGTATAAAGCACAATGAATATGAAGATATAAGAATTATTTAAAGTTAAAAGAAATAGGTTAAAAAATGAATACAAAATATATAAAATAAGTTTGAGAAAAGTAATTGAGAAAATTATTAGAAAATATGTAAAGTAATGATAGGATATGAAACTAAATGTGAAAGATGAATATGTAATCAAGGTTGTGTTTGTATGAAAATGTGAAAACTGGAATCATGCTGTTCACTAAAAAACGATGTTTTTGAAATGTGAAAAAAAATTTTTTTAAAAAAGCCAGGACAATATCACCCTCATAATATTCCATTTTTGTATGTGTTTTTTCCAGCTATTTTCTCACTGGTGTTCTTGGCTGCCTTTGGAAGCTGTGCAGATGACAGAAGAAGCCCCCTAGAAGAATGCTTCCGAGAAGCTGATTATGAAGAATTTCTAGAGATCGCTAGGAATGGTTTGAAAAAGACATCAAACCCAAAACATGTTGTTGTTGTAGGTGCAGGAATGGCTGGGCTTAGTGCAGCCTACGTTCTTGAAAAGGCTGGGCATAGGGTAAGCCATTTATTTTTGTTTATTAACAATTTGCTTGGACCACATTCAGCACCTACAATCAAGTTGGCACCTACAATCATGCAGTCGAAGCCCTTAGCCCATCTATTTTATGTCCGTCATGTTGCAACTAGGAAAGGACAGATTTTCACTGCACAGTCATAGATGCCATCTTGACTTTTTGGGCCCCTAATCCCATTGATGGGTGCCTCGGTGGAGAGACTATGTAAGTGGCATTTTATAGGCTCAGCAAGCCTTGGCATCTGCTCTCTCATTTCTATTCTTGTAGCTAACAGAATTTCTCACCCTCACCCTCATCTTCACAGATAGTTCCTTGGGATACAATTTCCAAGCAATCTGGCAGCATCCACCCATAAGAGAAAAATGTATTCTGGACAGAGGTACTAATCTGGTTTGAAAAATAGATACTCACTTGTGTAGTATATATTAGGTGGATGCCCCAGCAGTAGCGATAGGGGACATAATTACAGACAATGCCTATCATGCTCTTCCTCAGAATTTCAATAATGCAGAAAAGCAGTATGAAATAGTAAACCAAGGAAATCAATATATCAGAAAGAGAAAAATAAATCTACTTTATTTCAACCTTGTTCACTAAAGCTCTCCCTGCTTATTTCCTTATGTCCTTATTTTCATCCAGTCCATATACTGCTTCCTACATACCTTCTGTTATTTGAACTTTTAAAGTTCTCCTTTTGAGGGCCTTTCCAACTCCGTTTATCAATAATTTTCCCAGACTCACCTTCTCTTTCAGGCCTTTCACTCTTCATTCAAAAATACTGGTTTTGAGAGTTCATGCTTTCTATATGATCAAACCATCTCATAAGACTTCTTCCCTTCCAGGCATCCCCTTTTGAGTACAATCCCTATGCTTCTATCAGTCATTCATCTTGATCCAATCCACCCATGTTTTCTCTCTCTTTCCTGCTTCGTTTAACTTTTGTATCTCTCCTGACATAGCCTGCTCTGATTTGCTTAGAACAAAATGGGTAGAAGCACGTTCCTTGATAGGGCCATTTTCCTTTCTTCCCATCCAACCTCCAAACATTACTTCAACATTTTCACAGCATCTTCATATTAGCCTAGGATTGTGATGGATAATTAAGTGCCATCTGCATATTGGTGACCCCTCATCCTAAACAGAGATAATATTAAATATGAGAGGAGATCCCTGGGGCATCACATATTGATATAAACAGGAATTGTTTATCCCCTGTGGCTACTAACTGAAACCACTTACTTAAGTAGAAGCATAATTACTTTAGAATGACGCCTCTTATTCCCAACTCTTGGGTAATCCAGAGGGATAACATGATTGCACCAAAAGTAAATGAAAGGTCTACTAGGATTGTGAGAGCTGCATTCTCCACGCTCAGGTTCCAGCAATTATACTTTAGAGAAATCCAGTCTGTTTCTGTCACAATCATGAGCCTAGACCCCAGCTGAAAGAGATATAGATACAGATATCGATTTCCTCTAGGATCCTATGTAACTAATCTCTTCCTCCTTTTCAACAACCTTCCTCACAATGGGAAGGTGGTAGACAGTGCAAAAGTCATCACATATAGCGAAGTCAAGAGAACTGTTTTAGGAGAGAGCAAACCAACCACCTCTTTTAAAGATAATGGCATAATAACTTCCCTCAAGGAATCATTCACTACCTCCTAAATTCAGCTACCTATACCCACCTGGTTGCTTACAAGAGCCAGGAAGGACATGGATCCAGCTGAGAAATAGAAAACTTATGCTACAGAGAACCCAGTTCATTTTCTTGGGTTCCACAACCTCAAAAGTATCCCAGATCATAATGCACAAAGCTGCTTTCCCTTGATATTGTCCAAATGGCATCCCAAAAATAAAATCAAGCAATTATCTGCAAAAACCCCTGCAAACTCATATGTGCCATTGCAGGTGCCCTGTTGTAACCACATTTTTTAAGGTGATAGGTTACTCTGAAAGGGTTATCAATCAGAAAATTCCAGATCCAATAAGCACAAAGAAGTATTAATGAGTTGCTCTTCTTAATGGCAATGATTCAAGTATGGGTTCAAAAACTCTGAGTTATCTCCACTTTTATTTTTGTGTATTTATGCTCTAAGTGTCTTCAGTTGCTTCATTCCTGTAGGAATGTGCAACTGGAGAGAGACTGTGAAGGGGCAATCTTATCCATCGCCCTCCCAATTCTAGGAATTCAAAAAGTGTAAGACCAAGCTGTCCAACACTGTCAGGAAAATCCCCAAACATCTTCTGAAAACTTTATAGATCCATTAGATGGACATAGACCATTCAAATATAGGGCATCCTACCTAGCAGAGATCCAGGATAATACATTTTGACTAGAAGGTGATCTGACCACAGCTAAGTGTAGAGTCTTGTGACCAGGGATGGGATCCGACAGGGTTAACTACTGGTTCGATGATTTACGAAATTCAGTGATTTACAATGTGCTTCCCTGCACGCTGCCGGAGCGCGCCTGTAAATCGTCACCAGCATGCTGCGTGCAGAGAAACACCCTTTGAAAAAGCACTTTTTTCCTGCTTTTTTAACTGCAGCTGTGTCTCGCACGGCAGCTGAAGTTGATAAAGCAGGAAATAAAGGTCAGGTAAGAGCCCAGGCAGGCGGGCGGGCAAAAACATCAGCAGACATAGAACCGGTTCTATGTCTGCTGCTCTTCAGAGCTACCGATTCTACAGAGGTGGACAGAACCGGTAGAAACCCACCCCTGCTTGTGACTGAATTTGAGGTTTTAGCATGGAACCTGTTTTTTTGTGGCTGCAGAGGTCAATCTTGATGTGGGCTATGAATTTCACAGGAAGAAGAAACTCAGTTTCTATTGCACAATGGCTGTAACAGTCATCATGCTGTTTAGAATACTTTTCAATAAATAAAAAAATTGTTTCTAAATAAATTAAATAGATTAAAACAATGAAGACAAAGAAAAGAAAAAGTCCCCCTAATTACAAAGAATAGATCTTCTTAGATTCTAAGACATAATCAAGGGAGACATCCAAGATCAAATGCCATTCCACACAAAAATATTCCTGTGCAAAATAAGGGTGGAAAGCAAATCCATGTGATAGAACTTCCAGTAATCTTCAAGCATAATACATTTCAACATTGCTGCAGTTCTGCTATTTGAACTGCTAAGGACTCAAATGGGGGAAGGTGCTTCAAAAGAACAATAAAGAGAAAGGTCTCTGTTGAGAAGCACAGGGACCATAGAAAAATGCCAACTTGTGGTAAGGAACTTTAGGGAAGGGAAGAGATGCCAACAGACATACAATACTGACAACTCAAAGCCAAATCAATTATGCTATGAAGAGAAGTCTCCCCAAAATAAGTAATAAAGCAGCAGAACAAAGAAATTTTAATAAGAAACAATTGTCAAAATGATGTATTGGCTTTCCTATTTGCCTCCAGGTGACGCTTCTTGAAGCTAGTGATCGTGTGGGAGGACGAGCGAACACTTATCGAGATGAAAAGGAAGGCTGGTATGTCAATATGGGACCCATGCGCCTCCCTGAGAGACACAGGTGAGATGTGAGATGATAATGTTTACTTATCTCTTCTCCTTGCATACCAAGAAGCCTGGAGGGTCGTGGAGGTATGTCCCGAAACTACATTGCTATTTTAGACTCTGGGAATGCCAGCCAACATTAAATTCCACATATTTGTAAAGGTGGTTCAGTAGCCATTTAAAGCTTAGCCATAGAGCCTACAGCAATTTATACTGAGTGAACAGGACAAACGTAATGAGGAACAGAATGGAGTGTTGCTGCTGGAGCATTCACAGGGTTGGTTAAGCTAATTCCCTTTAGAATTAGAACCTCTTACAATACTAGACAACACAGTATCAACAGTAGAGAGCTTCAAATCTCTAGGTTCTACTATATCACATGACCTAAAATGGACACCTAACATTAAAAACGTCATCAAAAAAGCACAACAAAGAATGTTCTTTCTGCGCCAACTCAGAAAGCTCAAAGTTCCGAAGGAGCTGCTGATCAAGTTCTACAGGAGGAATTATTGAGTCTATCATCTGCACCTCTATAACTGTTTGGTTTGGTTCTGCAACCCAACAGGACAGACACAGACTTCAGAGGATAATTAGGGCTGCAGAAAAAACAATTACCACCTACCTGCCTTCAATCGAGGACCTGTATACTGCACGAGTCAAAAAGAGGGCTGTGAAAATATTTACAGACCCCTCACATCCGGGACATAAACTGTTTCAACTGCTTCCTTCAAAACGACGCTATAGAGCACTGCTCACCAGAACAACTAGACACAAGAACAGTTTTTTCCCGAAAGCCATCACTCTGCTAAACAAATAATTTACCTCAAACATGTCAAAAATATGTACAAAGTGGTACACGACCTTAATGTAATCTTTCATCACTCCTTATACCCATCCCCTCCCACTTGTGATATAACTTTGTTTGCGTGTATCCTCTGTTGCCAGATGATTTGATTTTGACTGTACCCCTATGCCTATATTAAGTAGTTGTACATTAGAGTCTTGATTCTTAACGAATGTTCCTCGTTTGTATAATGAGAGAATGCTACAACAGACAAATTCTTGGGTGTGTCCAATCACACTTGGCCAATAAAGATTCTATTTATTAAGATGCCAAATTAGGTGGAAAAAATCTACCTTGGCTTCAAAAAGCTAAGCGGACCAACCTGATATTGTTAGTATTGGATGGGAGACTTTAGGAAATTCTAAGCCTGTAGGTTTAGGGGAGTTCTTTAAAAAAAGCTCTAGAAGCCAGGGGCAAATAATGGGAATAATAAAACAGGTTAATTTGGATTGGACTACTTCTGTTGATCTGATCTTTTTCCAAGTATCTCTTCATGTGAGAAAAATAGGAATTTCCATAAGACAAGAAATCGGGGGGACTTGCAAGAGTTTGTCAAACAATTTGAGACTTGTGCAGTTTTTCTGTGCAGTTTTTTCCCCCCTCTTTCTTCGGAAAGCTCTTTCTTTTTGTCCGGACAGGAAAAACGTGTTGAAATGGAAATTCGGACTAAATGTGTGCAGTTTTTTTTCATATGAAATCAAAGTGGAAGTAAGAGAGGACAGTGATACTCCAGAAATGATAGCAGGAATAATTATTTCATCTTCACATTTGCACCTAGTTTCTGGTAACAGGACAATGGCTTTAAGTGCTATTTTTGCCAGACTATACATCATTTATTGTGTTACTTCACTGTTTGGACTTACTATCCCAAGGAGTGTCCGGACTATTATCGACAAAGGTTGGTATGAAGGTTGAACGATTCAGGGAAAAATGAGAACGCATGGGACT